>OY829914.1:240265917-240476424 GCA_963691935.1 Nephrotoma guestfalica
TAAGCTATTAAGCTTAATTATAAATTTACATGAATTAAATTATTAAGCATGATTACAAATTTACGTTATGTCAAAACAATTTATAAACAAATCAAAGGTAAGAAAATTAAATGAAATTAAATTAAATTAAGATAAACAATTAATAGTTTTTAGGTGATGAATATGATGAAATTATACAAAATTGCCGGCCTGGAGGTGGTATAATTAATCCGATACATGCAGGATGGACAACTTATTAACTGGCCTTTTAACTTTGTTGGATGACGTCTGTATCGTGACTACTCGAGTGATGTTGTCTCGTCCAGGATGTAGCTCAACAACACGCCCAATTTTCCAGTGATTTTGATGTGTGTTTTGTTCATGTAATAGTACTACGTCATTCAATTTAATTCCGCTTGCATTTGACTGCCACTTTGTTCGTTTTTGTAATGACGTCAAGTAAGTAGAATGCCACTTTTTCCAAAAGTCCTGCCGTAGTCGTTGTAGGTATTGCCACCGGGATAAGTGATTGATTTTTAAGTGGTTCAAGTCGTATTCGGGTAAAAATGAAAATGGATGACCAATCCAAAAGTGGGCTGGCGTCAATGGATTAAGTGGCCTGGAATTAAGTATCGCCTCGATTTGTGTTAGAATGGTTGCCATCTCCTCATCTGTTAATGAGGCTTCTCCTAATGTCCGCTTCAGGTGGTATTTAATGGATTTCACTGCTGCCTCGTACAAACCTCCAAAATGTGAACCGGTTGGTGGATTAAATCTCCAATTAATCTGTTTTTGGGAGAGAAAATGAGCAATTTTAGAATCGTTTATTGTGTGGAACAACTTATTGAGGTCATTTTTAGCCCCAACGAAATTTGATCCATTGTCGCCGCGATATGAATCGACGAAGTGCAGCAATACATGATTCAGTTGATAGATTGCCAGCTAACTCGAGGTGAACAGCCTTTGTGCTTAGGCATACGAAAACAGCTACGTAAGCCTTGTCAGGTTTAAGACCTCAACGTTTTGATGGTCGAACGTATATCGGGCCAGCGTAATCAACTAAGTTGATAAGAACGGTCTGACGAGAGTGACGCGGTTTGATAGTAAATCAAAAACCCACAAACCCACACACCCATTAACCCATTAATGGTTGCAAAGGTTTCGATGAGTACCTGATGCGTTTGATACACACTTTTATTACGCGGCGTATAATTATTTTGCAATTAATTATCCAATATTTCCTCATCAATGTATAGTGCGCATTAATGTGTGGTTGCCGCAGTAATTCCTCATGAATTGTGCGAACCAGCATCTCGGTGACGACATCTTCGGCTGGTAGCAATATGGGATGCTTCACGCCGTACGGAATGGTCGCATGAGTTATACGCCCGCCAACTCTTAGGATACCATTTGTATCTATAAAGGGATTAAGATTTATTAGTTTATGGTTTTTATTCAAAGGTAAATGAGTATAAGAGTCTTTAATTCGGTGTTAAAGTTCTTCTTTTGGACATGTTTTATTAACAGTTCATTAGATTCATTTAACTCACTGCACGTTAAAAATGTTTTAAGTCTTTCACTAGGTTTTTATTCACAATTATTGATGAAACGTTTGCAATAATTTTTATTGATGATCGCTTCAATCAGTGTTGGTCGTGTGGTTACGTTGCAAATGATTGAAGGCTGTGAGTGACTTGGCCATTCCGATTCTGGGTATTTGAGCCATTTGGGTCCTGTCCACCAAAGGTGATGATTTACCAATTCTGAGGCTAGATTACCCCGAGAAGCGCAATCGGCTGGCTTCTCCTTTGTCGTTATATGGTACCAATATTTTCTAGAATTGGTTGAGATTATTTCTGAAACTCGATTACCTAGAAATGCGTTAAGTGAACAAGGTATTGTTGCTATACATGCTAGTATTATTTGAGAATCACTCCATAAATACACATTGTGATTTCGTTCACCCATGGTCAGTTGAATACTATTCATTAGTTTTGAGAGTGAAAGTGCTGCGCAGAGTTCCAGCCTTGGTATCGTTATCCTTTTCTGCACTGAAGCTACCTTGGTTTTAGCTGACACGATTGTTACCTTTACTTCACCACTTTGATTTGAACGTACGGCGTATACAACAGCAGCATAAGCTCTTTGCGATGCATCCGAAAATCCATGTAGGCTTATTATATTGGAGTTAAAATTCAACCATCTTGGTATTGTAATTTGCTCAATTAGGTTTAGCTCACTACGTAGTTTGCACCAATTTTGTAAGATATCATGTGGCAAGGGGTCATCCCAGTCCAAAGCATTCGCCCATGTTTGCTGAAATAATACTTTAACATATATAGTTATCGGAGCTAACCAACCTTGCGGGTCAAATAACCGTGATGATTCCGATAGTAGGCCTCGCTTGGTGAGAATTGGAACATCGTCCAGAGCAACTCTGTAGGTGAAAACATCAGTTATACGGTGTTCCCCTAAATGCCGAGTACTTTAGAATATTGCAAATCCTTGTCGAGTGCGATTAGTTTCTGGGAGTCAATTGTAGTTTCCTCGTTAGGTACACAGTTGGACAGCCACTTGCGAAGGTTGAATCCTGACGATTCCATTATTGATTTTAACTCTTGTTTCAATGTGACAAGCTGATCCAAGGTGTCTGTGCCCGTTATCAGATCATCTACATAAAAATCTCTCTCGATAACTGTTGAAGCCTTTGCGAATGTGTGTCGGTTATCTTCATCGATTTGTTTCAATACACGGGTCGACAAAAAGGATGCTGATGTGGTTCCATATGTAACTGTGAGTAATCGGTATTCCTAAATTGGAAGAGTTGGTTCTTCTCTCCATACTATTCTCTGAAATTCTGTATGTGGTGGTGCAACTAATATCTGCCTGAACATTTTTTCCAGATCGGCTGTCATGAAGTATCGATGGAAGCGAAACCGCAACAGAATTTGCTGGAGAGTCTGCTGTATTTGTGGTCCAATTAGCAGATTTTAGTTCAATGATCGTCCTGTATTCGTCTTCGATGAACCATCAACAATTACCCGCAGCTTGGTGGTGGTGCTGGTTTCCTTATATACGAAATGATGTGGTAAGTAGTATGACAGGTTCCATACATGGTACGTCTATTTCGTCATTCGGTATACGTTCCATGTGGCGTAAATTTTGATGCTCTCTCATGAATCCCGTGTATGTTGTTTTTAGCTCTGGATTTCTGGCCAACCGACGTTCGATGGCATGGACCCTTTTGATGGCGCATGATTTGTATTCTCCAAGCGGTGCAGCTTCCGGGTCAAATAGCAGAGCTACCATGAATCGTCCAAATGAATTCTTTCTGTAATTATGTAGAAAATAATTTTCACAATAAATTTCATTTGGGGTGTGGTGGTAGTTGTTTTAATTTCCTCGATTTCCCAAAATCGAGTAAGTGTTTGATCAATGTTAATTGATGTACAAAGATTTGTCAATCTTGTTGGTTCCTGGTTATTGAAAGTTCCCGATATTATCCAGCCTAGGATGGTTTCTTGGGCTATTAGGTTGGTTTTGGTGCTTTTGATGTGACCTGGTGAGATTAAGATTAGGTATTGGTCACATCCAATCAGCAGTTCGACCTCGCCAGGTCTGTCAAATGTCGGGTCAGCTAGGTCCAAGTGACTGAACTCTTCCCATTGGTGAGAACCTACGATTGTCTGTGACTGCTGTGATGTGATGGCCGGTAATATCAGGCCTTCGAGGTTGATTGACATTTTTGGTTGCGTTCGTGAACAAATTTCCAGGTTGACCTTTCCTCTAGTTGTCCCGACTTTGGTTGATAATAAACCTTCTACTAATGTGTGTTGGTTGGTACGCTTCAGTCCTAGCTTCTGAACACACGCTTCTGAAATGAATGAAGCTAGACTTCCAGAGTCGAGTAAACAATTCATTATTCATCCCGCGAATATTAATCAGAGCAGTTTGAAGCAATCCTGTACTATGGATTCTTGTTTGGCACGATTGAATGGCTCCACCAGACTAGGCGAGTAATGAACTTGTAGTTGCTGTGTCGTTTGAACTGCCTGCAGCCCTATCTTCCATTTTGTACACAGTGTCGAGATGAAGCATGGATGACGCTTGTAACACTCTGACACAATCTTTTAGACTTGCATTTTGATACAAGATGGGAATCACACAGAATTATTACACCGATTTGCGCCTTGCATATTCTCTCCTAGCAGTGGTGCCCATATCCTTAAACTTCGAGCATTCGTAAATCTGATTGCATAAGTTACAGTTTTTGGTGGCAACGGTATGACTTTGGAGGGTGTTAGCACGCGATTGTTGTGGTTTTGCTGTAGGTTGACAATGTTCCAAAGCATCTACTCTTCTATTTATTAATTCGATGAAAGCCTGCCAAGTGGGAAAGTCTGTTTCTGCCGTGTCGTTCGCCCAATGTCCTCTTGTGTCATCATCTAATTTGGTTAGTACTAACTAAACTAACCAAACTAAATAAATAAGCCATGGATCTCGACTTTCTGCAGTACTTCCTAGCGCTCTTATACCCCGGATTACCTTATTATCTAAACAATTTATAAACACATCGATGGTAAGAAAATTAAATGAAATTAAATTAAATTAAGATAAATAATTAATATTTTTTAGGTGATGAATATGATGAAATTATACAGAGATTAAACAAAGAATAAATGGAGGGCCCAAAATTAAATTCCTAACTCCAAATTAACTCGAATGCAACTTCCAAAGGTATATAGTTTACTAGAGGTTAATTTCAACCTAAATAAAGAAAATACTAAATGAAAACATTAACCTAAATTTAACTTAGGTTATGAAAAGTTCAAAAATGAAAAGTTGATAATGTGGCAAGTTATATTTTAACCTCGGTTAAGAATTGCTACACGGGCAAGTTACGACTCACCTTGAACTTACAGCTGCACATTCTCAATACATACTTAATGCATAAGAGGTGGGATGACAAAAGCCAACTCCATAAAATAATAGTGAATTAGCCCAAAACTGATTGCAAACATTTAAACAAAGTATTTTAATTATACAAAAGAGTAGATTAAGGCTGGATTCTTAAAAGAAGTTCCGCCATTTTTTGACGAATAAAAGCTAGAAGATTTAAATTGCGGAATTTTCGGATTTGAAATAAAGTACTAAGATAAAGATTTATTAGTTGAAATGTACGTAAGATATCGTTGTTCTTGCACCATATATAGTTTATTAATGGCATGACTGATACAATTATCAATATGATTTTTCAACCCGATATACTAACATGTGTCTTAGCTTCGAAGAAAAACCATTACCATTTATATTACCTTTATGTTGAGTCGACACTATACTTAATTTTTTATCACCCGTTAAGCGAAACCCATCGATAAAACGATTACGTCAAGTTGAAGGCAAAAAGTAATAAGTGTAACAAAATGGTTAAATTAATGATAATGGCTATTGATTGTAATTTTTATTTTTTCTCAATTATCCATTTTTATGCTAGTGTTGCCTTTATTCTATCTTTTTGTGTGCTATAGACTAGATATACTAGAAACAGACAGAATGTTAATCCATAATTTAATTTTCTCCACTTTATCTCACGTAATCTTCCATTTTCTAGTATCTCTTCGCTTTATTTAATTTTTTTGTTCACTCTTAAATAAAGATCACGATTTAAAGTTGGTTTAAACGTTTTTTGTTGTGAAAATGTTATCATTGAGCTTTTTGTACGAAAAAAACTACTTTGCATTGAATTGACTGTTATTATTTTTATTGCAATAATATTATTATCGTCAGTATTATAATATTGCTGTTCAGTTGTTCCACAAAATGCGCAAAAAATTTAAAACATCGATTGGAATGAAATTTAATTTAATCATTTTAATTAAATATAAATAAAATTTCAATATATTTTCATTACGAAAATACAACAAAAAATAAATAAATATTGAAAATTTGTAACAATTAAATTTTGTTTTAATTACATTTTTTTTATTTCATTATTTTAAGCTTTGTAGCGATGCTCTTATGTGTTGTATGTGTATTTATGTTTTAAATTGTCTATTTGCTCGATCTAAAGTTCTGCTTTATTTATTATCGAAATTAATTTTAATTTGGTAAACAATATTTCTGTGCGAATATCCAGGATCTGTTGTTTTGTTCTTTCAAGTATCAAAATCAAAATTTGCTGAATGTGAAAAAATTTGTTTGCCTAAATTTAACGGCTTTGCCAATTGACTGCGCTAAGCACTTGGTACATCTACTTATAAACGAAGATATATTTTTTGTGAGTTAGAGAAAAAAGCTGCCCAAAGAACAGGTATAGACATAATAAACTGGCCCTGCTGCTCATAAAAACGAACTTGACGCTTTACCAAATTATAGTGATCTGAGTTTTATTCACGTCCTCCAGCTAACTTATGAGACGAGCTATCGAATACTTCACCGCCTCATTTAGATCGAACAGTTGCATTTCTACAGAAACGGCAATAGTTATGTTTGGAGAAACTTATTGTGTACATAGAATTTTCTAATTTATCCAATCTTTCAAATGTTTGATGTCAAACAACTGTTCGTGCTACTTAAGAAAATTTTCAAAGCACTTTTCTGAACTTTTGCGCCAATCCGGACAGTTTCTTTAGACCATTTGTACTTTTCCACGTCCAGAATAAATGGTGACTTCAAAATTAGTACATCGTCTAAACTCATCTGCTGAGTTCGCCAATTATACTAAACCCGCATACAGTAGTATACAGCCTAAACCATTTGTCAAGTCAAGTTCACAGGCTCGTTCAATTATTTGGCCAACCGATTTTTGAAGAATCATACGTGATTTAACTGCAGGAAGACAAATACTTAGCCCACTTTTGTTGAACTAGATCAAATTTAACAGATAAACTAGCTTCTCAAACTTCTTTTTTATTTATTTGCGTATCACGCTGTACTACTGTGAGCAAAAAGTAGTAAGACATTTTAATTTTAATTTCGCGCGGAATACCATTCGTCGAAGTATTTTTTTTCTATGTTGGTATGACTGTCAGTGACATCTGTGCCAAATGTCACATTAAAATAATCATTACTGTTTAGTATACGCTTGTCATTCTGAAGTACAAAAAGTGCATTTGGCAATATTTACAATGAGTGAAATTATTCAACAAATAAGTTCCATTAAATTTTGTGTGCGGAATCAATTTTGTTGTGCCGAAACGTTCAGAATGTTGCAAAAGGGCTTCGGTGATAATTGTATGTCGTGAGAAAGTGGTTGGTCGAAATTAGGACGGCCATCAACATCAACAGATAATCAACACGTTAATAAAATCAAGGAATTGGTGCTCGAAAATCGACGATTAACAGTCAGAGACCTTACTGGCATCGTTGAAATATCGGAAGGATCAGTGAAAACCATTTCTACACCATATGCTGGTTTTAAACAATCGAATTATTTTTTACTTTGATTTCGATTACAAAGTGTTTTGGTAATCGTTTGACCACTTTGTAAGGACCATCGTAAGGTCGTGTTAATGTTGGTTTCACCTTGTCGACTCGAACGAAAACATACTCACAATTTAACAAATTATTTGGAATATAGATATTGGTTTGGGTTTGGGAACGTGTATCCGTTGGAATCAGATTTTGCATATACTTTCCTAATTGCTCAACGTATGATGTCGGGCTAATTGCGGATTTAAACTTGAAGGAACGAAAAAGTCTTGGGGCACTCTGAGTGTTTGTCCG
This sequence comes from Nephrotoma guestfalica, assembly GCA_963691935.1. Classification (NCBI taxonomy): domain Eukaryota; kingdom Metazoa; phylum Arthropoda; class Insecta; order Diptera; family Tipulidae; genus Nephrotoma; species Nephrotoma guestfalica. The sequence continues at coordinate 240,273,622 of OY829914.1, forward strand.
TATACCAACTCAGCCGCGGAACAATTCAAATCTTCTTTAATTGCTGTCCTCACTCCAATTAACTGTGTTGCCGCGAGTGATTAGGATTTCTTTTAGATTGCGATGGAATCGCTCGATAATCCCGTTAGATTACGGATGATACGGAGTCGTTCTAATTTTATGAATTCGCAACATTTTCGTCAATTCAGGAATTCAGGAAATAGATTTGAATTAAATTGGAGATCCTGATCACTAGTAAGTTCTAGCGGAATACCAATTCTAGCAATGAAGTTAGATAATAAAGCTTTCGCGACAGTTTGAGCGGTATAATCTTGAAGGGGAATAGCTTCAGTCCACCTAGTGAAACGATCGAAATAGTAAGTATATAGATGTTATCATTTGATGGTACTAAAGGACCTACTATATCTATGTTAATTTTGACAAACCGTCCCTAGGGTAAATCGAATCTTTGAAATTCCAATCGAGTATGCCTTGTGATTTTGGCTTTTTGACAATCAATGCAAGTTTTTGCCCAATAGGAACTATCCTTGTGCATTGCAGGTCAAAACTATTTCGATGCTAGCTTTTTTCTTGTAGCCCTACCGTGGGTCGGGCTGAATAAAGTTGAGCTGAAGTGGTTGAAGTTTCACACCATATTGATCTCGATTTATTATCCTGTGAGACTTGTTTAAGTTTCAATCTTTTATTGAGCGGTTTCGATCCAACTAAGTATCCTTTTAGTTCTGGATTTTGTTCCTGTGATTGAATTAATTTCTCGATGTCAAAACCAATGAAAGTTAAAACTGAGATATCATCAGGTCGCGAGAGCGTGTCAGCTACCACATTTTCTCGGCCACTCACGTGACGAATATCCGTTGTGAACTGGGCCAATAATAAATTCTAAATTAAAAGTTTGTCTCGAACTTCGTTCCGTTTTTGAATTAATTGCAGTCACTAATGGTTTTAGATCAGTATAAATCCTTACTTCACGTCCTTCAAGAAAATGCTTAAATTTCTTTACTCCGACGAAGATCGATAATAATCGATGAAAAGTGGAATATTTTTGTGAATTTTTTTTTGTCTCGAGAGCTGTTTGGCAATCTGAAGGCCAAAAGAAGATAGCTTTCTTACCTAGTTTAAGCAAAGAGTTCATTTGATTATAAATTAGCACTAATTGATCGGCAAAGTGTGGTTAGAATCGATGATAATAAATAACCATACGTGACAGACAGTAATCTCGTGACTTAAAAAATTTATATTCGTCACACCAAACTCACATTTAGCCAAGCGGATATTGATACCATAATCAAGTTGTAAGTGTTCGACATGTTCTTCAGGTGTTTTGCTTGCAACGAGTATGACATCGACATAAGCAAAAATAAAATCTAAATCCTTGGTTACTTCATCAATGAAACGTTGAAATGTTTGACCTGCGTTTCTGAGACCAAAAGTCATGCGATGGAAATCAAACATTCCAAAAAGAGTTGTTATCGCAGTTTTCAATTGATCTTCAAAAAAATGTACATCCATCCAAATGTCTTAAAAACCGTAAATGTGAGGTAGCGGATACCTATCTGGTATAGTTACTATAATCAAACGTCCTTTTCCACAAAATGAAGTGGAGAACAGATTGACGATGATGATTGTTTGAACAGACCAAAGGTTTGCATATGTTGGAAAGCATCCTTAGCTCGTTGGATCAAGGCGGCTTGGTTTGCAAAATGGAAGTTGGCCTACATTATGCTTCACGGGCAAGTCGTATCTTGGTTCTTAAGTAAGTTCAGGAAACTCCTTAAGCAATGATCCATATAAACCCTCAATATTATAAATTCGTGGTGACGGAGAGCTTACTGTAAAGATTGTTCCTGTGGTAGTTATGGTTGTTGCTGGATCGACCAAGCGCCTATTATTTAAGTCGACTGTTAAACCAAACTTTACCAAGAAACCAGCACCAATGATGGGCTTATTTACTGTTGCCGTAATGAATGGGTGTCGACACTCTCGACGAAGTCCAAAGCTTAATAACAGAAGTTTTGATCCATAAGTTTTGATGGATGATCCATTTGCTGCATTTAAATGAAGATGTTGGTATTCAATAAGATTTTTGAATGAGGACGCAGATATGACAGAAATGTCAGCGCCTGTGTCGATAAAGAAAGTTAAATTATTAATTTTGCACTTAACGAATAAACGGCGAACTGCGGTTACTCCAGCATCTGCGGTAACGATGGTGGAGGAAATTAGTTTTTTTCGATTGTCACTCGTCTTAAAGGTACAGGTAGATTTACCGCATTATAAATTTGGCAACATGGCTGGAAACATGTTGCCAAATTTATAATGATACCAACACATATGATGATTCACCGAGCGAGATATATCACTTGATCGTGAATGATTTCGCTTACGAGATCTAGATCTTTCTTGATTCGCCCGATTCTCGAATCTTTTGAACCGAGTTTTCAGTTCATTTATTGATTTACATAATTCGTTTTGAAGTCTATTTTTAAACTCTATTGCAGTATTTGTTTCAGAAATATGTGAATGAGATACTAAATCCTGTCTGCTGTTTCATATAACTTAGCAATATTTTCATCTTCCATGCCGACCAGTATTGTACCAATTGTGGGTGGTAACCTTGATACCCCAAATTTTTTTATTAAGTCAGATGACAGTGCGCTTGAGTCGCCTGCCATTTTACTTAATTGCCGATGAAAACTTGAGGCGATTGATTTCCCATTTCGACAAAATAAATGACATATCCGTTGGAATCATAGGAATGCCATGAATGAGGATAACCTCATCTTTAAAAGGTCTTGTCAACGTTCTTGATTTTACGACGTTGCTCGTTTTTTTTTGCTGCAAGACGCGTGCCTTTGAAAAATTTTGTTTGGTTAATATTTCGCAACATGATAGTTGGCACGACGATTTTCAATTGCAGTAGGTGCGGTGGCATCCCTGGCAGTTTGTGTGAATTCTGCTGGAAAATTAACTGCTTCATAAGCTTCCAGAACAATATCGACGGACTGCCGTCGTGACTGCTTCGCTTTGAATGTAACACTGAATAATATTGTTAAGGTCGTAAAAGTATTTCTTTTTAGCCTCAAGAACAGCTCGTTCACTCAGCTAATCATGATTCTTATAATTGGTTTAACTACTTTTCAACTAATTCTTCTTTTGACGTCACTAAACTGCAGAAGTTGAAATCTCGTGCAAGCAAAGTGTTTCCAAATGGTCTAATGTTTCCACTCAAATCTTGCAGCTTTTTGTGTGCCATTGAATCATTATTTTCGCTGTAGATTTCTGCTGTGAAATCCATTTTCATATTGGAATTTTCCTGGCGTATTCGACGGAAGATATCTTTAGCCATGCCATGTGCGGTTTATATTTTTCTCATAATTCTGTTGGAGATCAAGGAGAGCAGGCGATCAATATGATTGTAAATTATGCAAGAATTTGATTTCGATGTGACATATTGCATGCGTCAATAATCCGAACATCCCAATTTGTCGGTCGTTCTCCAATAAATTCAGAGCTTGATAGATACTGCGGAAAGTGACATGTGTATAACGGACCGGTCACACTTACCAACACGATTCGATGAAAAAGCATTCATCTTGATTGGGATGCACGCGATGCAAAGTCTGCCTATCGTAGTTTCTATAAAAAATCCCAATTATCCGTCAATATTAATTATATGTAAATTAAATTTCAAATAACATTTGTCAGACTCAAATTTGACTGGAAATGACGAGTTTTGATGAAAAGAAGGCATCTCTACCGAGCAGGTTGATTTTGCGATCAAAACCGTCATACCTAAACTTTTTCTGGAAGTTGAAGTTTCCTAAGGAGCGTTTTAATTTTATCAATGATGATGAAACTTTAGTTGATTTCCTGAAAGATTTCAAAAAATTTTGTGAGCCGATATTGTTGCAAAAATACTCGTAGTTTAGAATCTTTTATTAAATAAACGTTTTTCTCATAGAAAATCTCAAAATCTTCAAATTTTGGAACAATTTTACGTATGGAATTCCACAGCGACTAGGCCAACTTAGGTGTTACAGGTTCCAACAGTCGCAACTTTTTAATCGTTCATGCTGTAAAATTTTCGATAAACATAATAAGTCGATCAGATCTCGTCCCCACCATGCTTGTAATTTATTCGCAGGCCTTTGTTCGATCGGTTCTATCGCTGTTGTAATTCGAATAGAGTAATCTCTCTATGTATTCCAGTATTGTTACTTTGTACTATGCGATATTTGTAATATTTCTTTATGACAATTCTGATAGAGCTTTCGTCTTTCCCGCAATGATGCAAGCGGCATTGTACGAAACAGTTCTTTGGCACTAATCTGAGTATCGGTCAAATCCATTTAACAATGATGATGGTCAAGATTCAAGACATTGGTCAAAATTCATTATCAAATGAATGTTGTTTGTTATTAGGTGGAACTTTCGATCCTTGTTAAAAAAATATTTTTTGGTTATCTTGTTTGTTTTGTTGAAACCAAATTTGTTAAAACTGTTTTTGAGGTAATTTTGCTAAAACTAATCTAGCTAAATACTTGCTGGTTTTTTGTTAACTGTTTCCGATCTGTTTTCAATTCAACTGTTTTTTCGATTGAGAAGAAACCCCTGCTGAATCCAGCAGGAAATCCCTAATAAAGACCAACAGGTTTATACGGTGAGATTAAAATTAACAAAGCTTTTTGTTATGGTACAATCGGGTGGATTAACAGAATAGAGTTAGATTTTTACGAAGCAACAACATCAAAATTCTCTATGGGAAGAGGTTGGCCTGTCATCGTCCAGAAAGTCGCAATATATCAAATATACAAAACAATTCTTAACCAAGGATCTATTAAGTTGACCGACTCTAGATATACTTTAATTTTTAGCAGGAGGTAATACAAGAAGTCTTGCGAGTCTATTTTCCATTTTGCTGTGCTGCTAAAAAAATTGCCACCTGCCAAAAATTTATAACTTTTTCAAGAAATTCTCCTTAATTTTTCAAGTTTGAAACATCAAAAAAGCACCAAATGAAGCCAACTCAGGTTATATCACCAAATACAATAACTTCAATTGTTTAGCTCATTATTACGGTATTTTAAAAGATATGCACGTTTAGTCAGAGTTAAGTTGGTCATTCATTCCCATCAAATTCAGGATCAAATCGAAAATAGCCATATAGATCACAAACTAATAACAAGGTCCACCCTCCTTACAGAATAACAAAAGTTGGATAACAGGTTGTACTTAGGACCTCAAGTTTAGACATTTTTAAATAGTTAAGCAAAGAAGAAACCGTTTTGTTATTTTCTTTTACGTAGTACAGTTTCGGCCTGTTTCTGTAGATTTAATGTTCGATATATCGCAGACGTCAACAAATTAGTTTTTAAACATCTCTGCGTGTGTTTTTGCGTGTATACTACCGCGCAGACTAAATGTTTGTTTCTTCTCTACCACCAAATGAATTGGTTGATTGAAGTGCAACTTGATATTTAAGCTTTTACATAAATTAGAAGATTCTGTGATTTTTAGCTGAAATCGTTATAACGAAGCACCTACATTTATTTTGTACCAATACCGTACCATTATAGATCAGTTTATCAAAATTTAAAAATTCGGTTCCTAGCCCAGACGGATTACTTCATCGGGATGAAACTTACTACTTAAGCTTTTGCACAAAATGGGAGATTTCGGAAGGGAGAGCTTTCTTCATATGAAGTTTTTCATTGTTATGCAAATATTTTGAAAAGTTGTTGATTTACTATACAAATAACTGTAACCAAGCAGATTCTATATTAATTTTTCAGCAATAACTGTATGACCTGTATTTTAACGAAATACGCACTCTACAGCCCAGACTGATTGGAATATAACTTCATACTTAGGTTTTTCAATTAATTGGGAGATCCGAGGTACTTTGCATTCTAAATCGATCCACCGGAAGTGGACTACTTGTACAGCCAAGACGGATTGATTGATCGGGACTTAACTTCATAATTAACCTTTTCCATAAATTTGGATGTTCCATAGCTGTTTGCTCGGAATTGCCAACTTACTTAGATTTTTTTTTTGTTTTTTGCAAATATTTTCGATTGCACAGCACAGCATTTACATCAGAATCAAAAAATGTTAATTGAAATTTGTAAAAAATTTAGTTCCTATTGGATTTCTGAATATAAGCGAAAAAAAAAATTTTTCATAAAAAGGTGGCTCTACCCAACTTACGAGTAAGTATTCGGCTTTCAGTTAATTTTTTGTTACTTTATTTATCGTATTCGTATACAATTTTTACATATTTACCATTCGCTGTATCGCCGAAGTCAAAAATAATAATTTCTAAAAAATCTCAGGTTCAGTGCAGACAAAATTTCTCCCTACAATCCAAACTGATTAGCATAAAAATTCATTTTTACATCGGCTGTTCGGTCGATTGGAAGTGCAAGGTGCAATAGGAACATTTTCTTTTCGAAATGACAAAGCATCTGTTTCAAATAAATTCAACACCTCTATAGCTCAGACGGATTAATTGATTGAGATGAATATATATACTTCAGCCTTTTTCATAAATTTCGAGATCTTTGTGGTTTTTGGTCAAAATCGATCCATCCAAAGTGGAAGCTGCCACTAAGAGCTTTTGAAAAAATTATTAAAAACAAAACGAGAGTAAATTTAGTTGTAAACAATGACAGGTTTTGATAAAAACAAATTTATTTCACCGAAATTCCGCTTCTTCCAGTCCTGGTGGATTGACTATTCGGAATAAAATTGCATAATTAAACTTTATCCGTCAGTTGCAAAACTTGGTGAAAATCTGCGAGGAGCTTTTCATTTTTAGCAACGATTTTGAACATTTTAACACTTACAAAAAACGACAAAGAAATAAATGATTCAAATACGGGACAAGCGGTGCAGTGACAGAATCCCAACAGAGGCTGAATGCAAAGCAAATTTACTATCGGTGATGTTAATAAACATACCTAGGACCATCTGTTGGGGTGCAGAATTCAGCGCCGATCCACCATTCGTGTCAGTGTACAAGTTGGTATACAGTGTTGTGCCGTATTGTCTACACCATGTACCTAAATAATTAATAATTTACATGTGTGGAGAATGTATGTAGAAAAATGAAAATTTGACGTCAGCAATGTAGAGAATGTAAACATTGTCGAAAATAATTGTTCCTGTTATCAATCAGTAAATTTCTATGATTTATTTGTTTATTTAACCATTTCGGGTTCATGGAATTTACTCCAACCCCACATATGAAAAACTTGAACCCTATTTTTTATATGGCAATGACGACTGTTATCTATATATCATATGATATTTTACTCGGAAAACGGAATGATCGAAAAAATGGATGTTTTCGAAATTTTAGCAGGCAAATTCTGAATTGTTTTAACGACCATTAAACACCTTCCTTCCTAGGATGAAGGATGCCTATTTAAAACCAGATTTAGATGTGGAAGATCGTTTATATTGAACAATGTATAGCTGAAGCTTAAGAACACAATTCTTTAGTTTGAGACGTTCAACAAACCTCAAACCTTCTTCTTCTGTTAATTTAGCACGGGCTATATTCTGCGAGTATTTCATTACTGCAGATGCCATTCGATGGCAAAACAGTATGATAAAATAATAGGAAACAAAATTTCAACCCTTGTGGCACATTAGTGTACTATTTTAATAATATACATTTGAAAAAAATACAATTACTAAGCCTGTTCCAATTTGCAAGTTCACATATTGAGTTACCTCGTACATTGTGGAATCGCTTTCGTGCTGTATTTCATGATCTTGAGGAAATAACAGATCGAGTTGCGAGGACATAACAGATCGAACAAATTGCGTTACCTTCCTTAAGGCGTGAATTAGTTTTGCGAAACAGATTTAAATTTTTGCGCAACATATCACGGTATGCGCGAGATTCAGTAGCCTTTAATTATTCGAACGCTGGAAAACTATATTCATTCATACACATAATAGAATTGTATATTATAGCCGGCTATCTGTCATATAAGAATGACAAGCTCAGCAATACACTTTTAATCACGACTGCGCAAAACAAACATGTTTGATATTTCGTTCATTATGTTTACAGGATTGCGCAACCCTTCAGCCATCATTACACGCGCTAAAAATGATTGCCCAGACACGATTGTCAAGCAAGCTTGCAGGCCTATATAGGCACCTTTATGCTTTACTTCTACCAAACAAATTTGCGTTCCATTGAACATACTCACAAGTAGTACTAGCAAATGGCTTGCAAAAAATTATGGAACTCGGCTATTGTGTGTAAATAACCGTTATCGAAAGTAAATGAATGCTGTAAGTTGCTCCATGTTTATTAGCCTACCGAAACAATTGAAATATTAGATAAACAAAAATATGCGGAAAAACCAAGAAAGGTTTTACTGTGAAAGTAGATGAATCGGGCGGTTTTTATCTACCAGTATTTCTGTTTTTTGCAGATGGCAGTTGACAATTTCTAAATAAACTTTTTACCTGCTTAGTTTAGTTCGACTTTTTTTGAAATTTTGATATTTTCTAAAACAAATCACTAAAATTGAAAAGAGACATCATTAGTTACCCATTTGCCAGTAATACATGCAATATGTTAATGAAAAAACGTTTGACATTGCAAATAAAAAATTGGAAAATATCTTGAATTATTTTAAACATAAACCCACACTCTATTATCACCTATTTGTTCTGTAAAAATTGAATTAAAATTTTACACAATATCGGAAATTCACAATTTGAACTGGGAAACTCTGAGATGGCAAATCCCAATTGAAAAACTATGTGGAACACAAAAATATTAAGCAAAATCTATATTGTCTACGAATATTCTACATACTCTACGAATTATCGACATTGTCTACGCCAAAATGAATTCTCGACGCTATTTCGACACCAACATGTCGACAATCCAAGATTACGCGTAGACACACAACACTAGTGGTATACAGTAATTGAGTGAATGGGTGGTAAATGAAAAGGGGAGTATTAATTGACCTTTAAAGGACATTAAATCCACTGGACAATTAATCTTTTCTAAAATAAAAGAAAAAACAATGGGTAGATAGCCTTCTTGCTTTTCTGAAATTTAAGCAGAAATGATGTAGTTTATTACACAAGACAGTTAACTTTTTGCTTTAGAAATCAATTGTGATGTATTCGAGATCTATGTATACATTAATAAGCATTACCACCACAGCCTTACTCTATAGGCATAATTACCTGGAAGGAGGAGATATACCCCAATCAACGGCTGCAACCATGTGAGTGGCATAAATCCAAAGATTGAAATTTAAACAAAATATCCCAACCCAAATTAAAATATCACGAGACAATCAAAATTAATTTAGATAATAATCTGGCACATTGAAACAATATTAATTGTAATTCATATGCAAATATTTAACATCTAGAGATTTTTATTATCTGATGAAATAAAACAACAGTATAGCCAGCTATACATATTATATTGATAATAATTAACATAATTTTAATTATTATATAAACAGAATAAAACAAATTTTTATATAATTTAAATATCTCGGTAAATTGTTATCAGCTTAATTGGATTATTTATTTGCTGGTGTGTATTGTATGTAGCACACATACAAGCGCGTACAGCAAAAAACAAACATTTCTCCAAGGGATGGTCAATAATTTTTTGTTGGAGGAAAACGTATGGCAGTACACCACCTACCTATACACTTTTGGAATGATTTGACAGCCCGATATAATAAAATTAATTATTTTAATAGTTTATTGTATTTATTATAGTTTGTGTTTATTTTATCCATTCGACTTACACTAATTATTACAGGTATTACGAGCATATACTCCGAGAATGCTTTAATCTTCATTGATTGCAAATCTAGTGTAGTGTCTGGTTATCTTTTGATTGTGTATGTGGACATACATGTACGAGTATGTTGGATGTGGGAAATAATTAACGGATATTTACGTTTCTATTTTTGCGTTATCTTACTATTTTATTATATGGCATGATTCCTATCTTTATGTTGTTTTTTCTTATAATTTTTTGGTATGGTATCTTGTTCGTCCTTCATATCCTCCTCATTATATCGTGTACATAACAAACGCCCAATTTTATTTATATATGCTTACGCTTTATGTTTTTTTTGGAAGGGATGTTATTATGCTCCGAGACAGCGTATGTAGAAAAACAAACAAATATAAGATTAGGAGTAAACCGCTTAATCAAATAATAATTAAACCTTATGGCTACGATAATAACGATAATGATAAGAAATAAAAATTTATATATTTGGGTCAATGTGTTTGGAAGGGTCGAATTATTTTTTTATTCATCGGTTTGACCGTATACATACAAAGTCAGGTTAGCTATAGTTTCATATACCAAGAAAGTCGGAAGGTACCTATTTGCGTGTAAGCAAATAAAATATTACTTGACCCACGGGCTATCTAATTTAAAATAGAATAGATAAATATAAAAACACCTTTTGGCCGCATCCTTAACTTCGGATTCCCATAATCCACAAATTTGAACTTATTGTATTATATCTTTGTATGCGTGCATTTTGGCGCGAAAATATCTAAAAAACACAAATAATTCTTTATTCAGCAGAAATACATAAGTCAATTTTGATAATTGACAGAATGTGTATGCATTATTCGTACAATAATGGACTGAATGTTTCATGAATTTAGAAAAGAGTGAATTTCTGTTTGCCCTTTGAACGCATCCTCTATATAATCTTATGAATATTAACACAAAAATAGAACAATAATTTCAGGATTTTACCTCTTTATAGAAAAATTGTTCAATAATTAATTTTGAGTCCCTCACCTAGAACTTTTAGCATAAACTGATGTTAAAATTTTGGAATTGTTAAAATATTTGTATAACTGCTTTTGCTTTTATTATTGAATCTTTCCCATCTTGAAACTCACAAGATGTTTTCAAAACTTGCAAGCTAATTAAACACAACTTTTTAAGATATTTTATTTTAAGGCACCGTGTTGTTGTAACCGGTGTGAAGTTCTTGGACAAAAATTTATGCGAGTGTTCTTTGTGAAGTTTTTGGACAAAATTTTATTTCTTGGACACACATTTATGGAAGTGAGCAATTTTAACAGTGTATTTATTTTATATTAAAATAATTCGAAACAATTATTATAATAAATATTCATCAAATAATAGAAATTGTTTTAAATTAAAAAATGTAATATGCTCATTATTATATATTTTAAAGTAAATAAATATATCACATACCATACTGTATAAAATGATGCACTGTAAAAATGATAAGTCCACCAGTATCACTAAAGTACATGCTAAATGGTTTGAACATACTTAGAATGACTTTGGAATGTACCTAAGACCCACTAAAATATTTACATTTTTGAAACTCATGGGACACCCTGTCAGGCTATTAGAAACTTATATAACTTGCTTGGAACACTCTTTCTTGTTTCAGTAGTCCACCAGTATCACTGAAGTTCATGCTAAACGCTTTGAAAATACTTAGAATGACTTTGGAATGTACCTAAGGCCCACTAAAATAATTACATTTTTAAAACTCATGGGACACCCTGTCAGACTCATTAGAAAATTATATAACTTGCTTGAGATACTCCCTTTTGTTTCTGTAGTCCACCAGTATCACTGAAGTACATGCTAAATGCTTTGAAAATACTTAGAATGACTTTGGAATGTACCTAAGGCTCACTAAAATAATTACATTTTTAAAACTCATGGGATACTCTGTCAGACCCATTAGAAAATCATATAACTTGCTTGGGACACTCCCTTTTGTTTCAGTAGTCCAACAGTATCACGGAAGTCCATGCTAAATGCTTTGAAAATACTTAGAACGACTTTGGAATGTACCTAAGGCCCTCTAAAATAATTACATTTTAAAAACTCATGGGGCACTCTGTCAGACCGTTACAAAATCATATAACTTGCTTGGGACACTTTTTCTTGTTTTAGTAGTCCACCAGTATCACTGAAGATCATGTTAAATGCTTTTAAAATACTTAGAATGACTTTGGAATGTACCTAAGGCCCACTAAAATAATTACATTTTTAAAACTCATGGGACACCCTGTCAGACCCATTAGAAATTCATATAACTTGCTTGGGATACTCCATTTTGTTTCAGTAGTCCACCAGTATCACTGAAGTTCATGCTAAATGCTTTAAAATACTTAAAATGTCTTTGGAATGTACCTAAGGACAATTAAAAAATTACGTACCTCTCCTCTAAATTACTTAATATAAATTCGCCTGAATGTTAACACTCACCAATACTATTACAATAAATGTGGTGTTGTTGTATTTTTGAATTAGTTTGGATAAAATTCACTAGCATGTTAGAGTACTTAATTATATGAATTTTGTATAAAAGCCAAACATTTAGAATAAATAAATCAGATTTTTACAAACAGTCTAAGTCTCATTAAGAATAGTGGACAAGCTCCGCCCCACAGTAGGCGCACTATTCCAATTATAAACCTTGGTCCTTCGAAGCCAACAAATAAGAAGCGGCATCTGGAAGACAGTAGATTATTCTTTAAACAACAACTAGCAGAATATTTGGTCGATTAAACAAAGTATTCGACTGAATTTTCAACAACAACTGGAAAAATCATATGGAAGTCAATTAAAACCATTCTACGGAGTCACAATCGACAATGGAACAGTGATTTATTCGTCAAACAACAACTTGAAGAATTATTGGGACCATCAGTCTCAACCGGAAACATCGAACCTTCAAAAAACTACCGAAGATGACAACGTTCGAAGAGCTAGTAAACATCCAACAACAACTTTGGGTTGCCATGAAAAATCAATGAATTAATTACGGGAACGAAAGAGGCTGTTGGAAAACCGAGGAGTATTTAAACCAACGCTTAACCGAATTAGAGGCAAAATAGAGGCAGTTTAATGAAGCTGATGCAATCATTACTAAATATTTTGCGTTATCAGACGAACAATTATTGGTCGTACTACTCGTAGTTACTTGACAAAATGGAGGAGCGGAAGGGTAAACAACAACCAATAAACTCTACTAAAAGCGAGCGCTCACCCGCATCAAAACTCATTCAAAAATACGGGGAAAATTATATTGTTGAACAACCACATAAGAACAAATCAGTGGATTCCAAGCTTACAAGATCAAATTAACTCATGAACTGAGGCCTCTTGGTCATTTGAAGCACCTAAACTTCTCCGATCGAGCTCTACTAAACTTTGTAATAAATCCTGAATTTCATCGAAAAATCAGCTCATTTTGGACTTAATGGCTTTGTTAATCAGCAAAATATATGTTATTGAACAGTAAAAACCCACATGTGGTTCAAGAGACTATTACAACCACAAAAAGAGATCGTGTGGTGTGAATTGCTTGTCGAAGGTGTGATTGAACCATAGCTTTTCGTCGCTGAAAATGATCGCCATGTTACGATCAATGGAGTTCATTATCGTACCACTATGGTAGCGGCCGCCTCGCTTATGATATAACACCGGAGATTTTCCTTTTATGAAATTATGATAAGTCGTTGGTTTGCGCCAACAAGCCAACACCATTAGAGGAGCTCAGCGATAATATCGAACGTGAAATAGCCAACGTTTCGGCTGATATGTGTGAAATAGTGGTTGAAAATTGGCTCCAAAGAATCGATTGCTGTAAGCGTGCTCGTGGTGGTCATATAAACGGAATCGAATTCAATTATTAAATGTAACACATGTACTACACCTGGAATAAATATCAGCCCAATATGATTATCAGTAAAATCAGTAGATTATCAGTCAAACAGAATAATCAGATTTCTGTTTAGAACATTGAAAGACTTAAAGGATTAGACTACATGTAAGTTCGGCACCACAGTATGTCAGTTATATTGATCGAATCACAGGTAGATTTGCTAACCGGATTTTTCGCTCTATTCTGAGATGCCATGAATATATTTGATATAGCGACCGCTGCAAGTTGCTTCATTTGCAACTTTTCCATCATTGGCGATCTATGAGTTCCGCGTGTTTTGTTTTTGATTTATTAAATAACTCTATTGACTGAGCTTATGTATTATCTAAATTAGATGTTCTCGCTTAAAAGTTAAATGTTCGTAACCAGTTTTTCAGTCTTCCACATTTTCATAGAACTATTGACGGTAATCCTAACCCTTTAGATGTCACCACGATTAACAATTTTAATAAGTACTACGAACATATCGAAAAAAGAATACTTCCATCAGGCATGCTAACACTTCATACTAATACGTTCCATATTTTGCTAAAGTTAATTTACTGTATAGATGGTACTGCAAGAACCGAGTACTTCCACACTACATACGAAAATAACAAAAATGATTATACAGGGTGGCTGACACGAAGTGTTACCAAAACAAAACGCCACGGAATTTTTATTTTTTGATGAATTTTATTGAATCAAAATAAATAATGTTCAAAAATACTTAAATTTTCGATTTGCATTAGCAGTTTTTGATTTGGTCACCCTTAGCCGCGATTATGGCATTCAAACGGCCGATAAAGCTATTGCATGCAGCACGAAAATGGCTCTGCGGTATTTTGGCCCATTCACGGCGAAGCGCTTGCTTGAGATGATCGACACTTTGGTATTTTTTGTCCCAACCTTGCTCTTCAAAATACGCCAAACCGATAAATCTAGCGGATTTGCATCCGGTGAATTTGTTGGTCATTGGGCAGTGGAAATGAACCGCGGAACGTTGTTTCTCAGCCAATCTTGATTGACGTGCGCTTTGTGACTCGGCGTCGAGTCCTGTTGAAATGTCCAAGGTCTGCGGCCGAAATGTTTTTGTGCCCAAGGCTTCAACGCTCCCTCCAACACATGATCCCGATAAATTTGAGCATTTATCTTGATGCCACGGTCGAAAAAAAACGATCGGTGAACGGCTTTCGGCCGTTACGGCGTTCCAAACGGGGCAAGTAAATCCGGTCGTTTTGCTTGTTCACATATTGCTTAATAACGAACGGTGACTCATCGGAGAAAACCAAATTCGGAAAATCGCCACTTTCATGCAAGCGTAACAACTCCTTTGCTCTTTCCACTCTAACTTTTGTTGAGCAGCCGTGAAACCATGCGTTTTATGGAATTTCAAGACCTTTAGTCCAACATAATCTTTCAATATGTGCTGCATCCGTTCGAGCGAAATGTTCGCCTCACGAGTCATTTTTCTGAGCCAATTTGGCCTTCACCTTCCGAATTATATCCGGCGATGTTGCAGAGCGTTTCGGTCCACCACCATGGCGTTTTGCAATGCATGCCATGTTATAACGAATTATGGTGCTATACACAAACATTTTATTCACATGCAGATGTTTGAACTGGTTAACAATCTGCGGCTGTGGTTCTCCAGCCAAATATATTTCCCCCTGCCCCCACCCCACCCCCCAAAACAAACAAAAGCATTTTATTTTGTACGCTTGTAAACATTAGAATGAACTGTCATTAGTGTAAATTTGAGCGCTATGTCATCACTGGTTTGACAGCATTGACAGTCTGAAGTTGGTAACACTTCGTGTCAGTCACCCGGTATTTTGTGCGCAAGTAAAAACTCTGTTTTTTGGTCAAATGCAACTTTATTGAAAATATAATTGTTACAAAGATTAATTATCGAAATATTCGCCGGTTCCATCTATGGTCTTTTGCTATTTATCAGGTAGATGATGAGCCTTCTTCAACTTGGTGGTTTCAAAGCAAAATAATCATTGATACATTTTTGCACATCTTCAACTTTCGTGGACTGCTGGTCTTTCAAATGTGAAGACATCGATCTGAATTAGTGGTAATCAGAGCGAACCAAAGTATAGAAAATACGCCGCATGATGTAAAACTATCCAGCCTAAGGAAAAGATCGTTGTCATGCAGAAATATAACCTTCCACTTTCACCTTGTTACATGATTATTTTTCTCCAGAGCATCACTTAATCAATTGTGCCTGAACGTTCAGCTGTAACAGTCTGACCAGGATCCAGAAGCTCGTAGTAAATGACTCGTTTCCAATCCCACCAGATACACAGTAACACTTTCTTGGCATAAAGATTCATTTTTGCAAATGATGTTGATCACTGGCCTCGATTAACCCATGGTTTTCTGAGTTTAGGATTATCTTAAAAAATTCACTTTTCATCACCCGTAATAATTTTGTGCAAACAATTTATTTGTACCAAGAAAACAAATTCCTGCTGCTGACAACTTTTCCCACTGCATGCAATCGAAGTGATATTGCTTGGTGAGTAATTATTCAACTGTTCTGCAAGCTATTTTTTGCAAGCTCCGACACGGATTTTCATCCGCAGTAAAATTTTAAGTTCTTCGTCTTCAAATTGTTTTTAAAATGGGTACCACGAAATTTTGCAAACCACATCAATTACATAGTTTGGGCAGCATTTTTTTGATTTGAAAACAGAATAGAATGCAATGCCGTGAATGTTGCTTATCGACATGAACCATCATCGCTGGCTGAAAATATATTTCGATATTTGAATTGAATCTGCCATCGGCATAATTAAATAATTTCTCTATGTAATAAACAAGTATTCTACCTTTCCTGTAATATCAATTTATAAGTCATTGTAATCACTTTTCTCATAAGTTTGGGCCGATACCACCAGCAAAAACAATCTTTAACAATGAAACTTCACTGTTTATTTGCACAATCGACTACTTTGAAAGTTGAACCCGACCGTGTTACCTGGTATCGTGCATTACTCTCTTATAATTATTTTATGTATGCCATCATCGACAGCGAGAGAAAATCGATTTGCACAGTCCAACCAATTTTCAAGTAACTAATTGAAATTTGATTCAAAAATTCCAATTTTTGTGTAAATTCTATTAGTTGCTGTAAGTATTGTCGTGTTAACTGATTCACTGCTGTTAAATTTATAAGTTACGTCTTAAATATTGATAACGAATATAAGAAAATATTTATTCACTTATTTTTTCCAATGGCTTTAATTTTAACATATAATTTTGATTATTTCCCCCTGGTGTAACCCCAATTCCTACCATTTTAATATTAGCAATTTAACCTATAATTCGACGATTATTGGCCAAAGTACTTCAGAATCTATGAAATTTACAAAAAAAAAAGTTTACCATAAAAATTAAATGTTGTTTCATATTGGGGACGCATCTTCAATTACAAGTCTAATATATATTAACGTTGATCCCAGTACCCCAGAAACGACTTTTTACAAACTTTATTTTCAAACATCGCTTTAATAATTTTATTTAACATTTAGTTTAACACGCTTGATAAAATCCAATTATTGTAATAGACAACATCGGTGAACAATACGTATTCGTTTGCATCACACAACCCATTTTCCGAATATCCAATGGACACAATTCCTTTGATAAACCATCTTGTTGGGAATTCTAGGACTAGCCCGCCACCACTATCACCAGAGCAAACAGTTGTTCCTTAAATTAAAAATAAAATTTAATTTAATAATTTTTTGTTTGAAATTGGAGATCGCACATACCGTTTCGATATCCACCACAAAACTTCCCCTCCGCTAAAAATGCTTGAAAAAAATCTCGTTTACTTGCACGACACACACTGTTACTCACGATTGGTAGAGATGCCTCAGATAAAATATTTTCTCGCTGTTCCAGTTCATTTTTACCCCAACCTGGTACGTACCCGATACCATTCTCAAAATGTTCTGCGTTTGACGTTAAGCAAATCGGTTGCACAAAATCATTAAATTCGATATAAAGTTGTGATTTCAATATGGCAATATCATTTTCGAAATATTCCACATCATATTCTGCATGTGGTACAACCTTTATCACTTCGTATTCTTTGGTATATTTAGATTCGTATTGTAGATCAAACCGTCCAACTTCGAATACTAAACCAACAGGACTAAACGGAAGTTTGTTGCGTATAACGCAGTGGGCTGCAGTAAGCACGGCGTTCTTACCGATTATGGAGCCACCACAAAGGTACCGCTTCTCGGAAAAATCGATATTTTCATATATTGCCACATGCCATGGATACTGGCCCGGGTATGTCGGCAACCCGTATGCTATAAACGAACGATGCTTTATTTTGCGTACACCGCAAACACTATTTTGCAGCAACAAACCGCAACATTCTACTCCATTAACTTTTAATGATTTAATAATATTTACTTCGGACGATTTCCGTTTAGGTTCAATCGACATCAAAATTTGTTGGTATACCTCAAAAACGTATATTGTGTCTGTATTATTTTTAATCGTGTTCGATTTATTGTACCAACGAATAAAATGACCCGGTATTCCCATATCAAGTTCAACAATCATCGGTCTCGAATCATTTTCGTATTTTGATGGCGCTAATGTTTTGTTCACCGTTACACACCAAAATCCTGTCTCTCCGTTTAAAATTAGCCAGCGAACAATAACTTCTGGTAAATTTTCACAGTAACCGGGTTCTGGTTCAGCGCGCACCATATTCACTCCGCGACATGCATCGTAGTACTTTAGCGGATTAATATTTGGTTGATTATCTACGGTTGGATCAGGTTGACGCGCCAAAAATGGATTACAAGCTTCAGATCCATTTACTTTAATTGAAAGGGGTGATTGAATGAGTAAATTTTTGGTTTGCCTTGGAAATGATTCTTGCTCAATTAAAGGCCCTTGATAAATAATCATTTCGGCAATATTTGTATTAGGTATCGTTGTGATATTAACAGGTACAGGACACGTTACATTATTTTCCATTTCATAAACAATGGTGAACGAACGGGAAATATCGGCTTTTCGTTTCGTTGGGAACGATATTTTAAAAATACTCCATTTTTCAAGTGTGAGGTAATGATTATTTACCATTGATTTCTGAATATCATCACATGTTATGCCGGTGTTATCAAAAAACTCAATCAAACTGTTCTCGAGGAATATTGATGCAGACGTAATTTCAATCATTCTATATTTAAATGTATTGAACTTTGTGAAATTCACATCCAAATCTAGTAAGTGTTGCGGATCATATAGATTACGATTTATAATCGTTTTTATTGGACGTATTCTTTCATTTAATTCTGGACCAAGTGCGACAGGTTTATGATAGTGGTTTTCCTAAAATTGAAATATTTCTTATTAAATTATGATTCATCGTAGTACACGAATAATATTTACCTTGTACTCGTCATCTATCGTCATATTGTAATTGCACTGGTCATGAAGTTCAACAGCTATACACCATTGATATTTGTTTTCATAGTAACGTTTTTCCGCTAATATATTGGGAATTTGTTGACATCTGGCTACACAATTATATTGCTGCTGCACACGAATCCTATCAAAGTAGCAAAAATCGCGAAAATCTTGCCAAATGATTTGTTTCTTATTTATCGAATAATTGACATTGAACTCAAGCATCAATATCACTAACGACAACACACGATTGTAAAATGCGCGCATGTTTGCTCGCCAAATGATTAATCGATACTGAGTTACTAACCTTGGAGTAAATGAAAACAAATCTTGAATATCTACGGTTTTAATGCTAATCGCCCTGGTAAATAAAACAGAAAATATTATAAATGTTACATTCGGTGGGATAGGTTGTACGTCCATGTCACAGATTTGATTGCTTTTGGTAAATAAAAAAGTAATTTTTATCATTTTTGTGGAGATAATATGCAAAAATCTAGCACGTACACCAGATGATTAAGCATTTATTATTTTATTATCCAATTTGCTCTAACATTTGTTGTTCAATTTGAAGTACGTTCAGTATTGCGCCGTGTTGTTTACACCGCGTAATTAACTAATACTCTACATGTGTAGATAATGAGTGCAAAGAAAATAACAATATTTTGTTGACAATGCAGAGAATGTAAACTGTGTCGAAAATTATTATGTCTGTTAGCAATCAGCAAATTTCTATGATTTATTTCGTAATGGAGCCATTTCACAACGGAGAGCTTCATTCTTTTGTCACGTTTAAAATATTTGATCCTAGTCTTTTTATGAAAATTAAGCAGATTTATGTATTTGGTACAGCTTGCATAAAAAACACCGACAACTTCCATAATCTTAACCTACAATTTCTACCTCCCCAACAAATATTTCCAAGTTTGATGCCAATTAATTCGCATTTTCCACATTATCAATCTATCACTCCACTGGTTTGATGCCTCAGAATATAGTAAGTGGTAAGCTAGCCACTTGTTCATCCAGCAAAGCCTAATTTACCAAAAACTCAACAGTATACGACTATTCATATTAAAATCCGTTGTGACAAGTGCTATCCACTTTGGAATCCTAAATTTGCTGTTACCACTTCTGGGAATTCAATAGATTTCTTTTTATTCAAAATCAAACAAAATGTTAGCAATTGTGCTGTTTGATTTGGTCCTATAATCGTAATGACAGACCTGGGGCCCTATTCTTGAATTATTACGAAAATTTTCGGTGCCGGATTAGTGTCAAAGTATTACTAATATTGTATAATGTTATTCTTGAAATCGGATTCCCAAAATTTTAGTAACAAAACGTTACTGAATTTGTCGTAATGGATTTTTCGTTCCATTTATAATAACCAAAAATCAAAAGGTACAACTTGTTGCTCTTCTATTTTGCATTAGTATGAATGAGATAGTTATATAAATTTCAAATTGACAGATTGTTTAATTACCATAATAGAAACGTCACAAGTACGAGTACGTAGTGTTTTGTTTGTGCGTGGTTCATTAATAATATTAAATAGAATTACCTATTTAGAATTTATAGCACAACGAGGTGGAAGTCATATGACGTTAGTCCAAAAAGAAATGAATATCGATTTTCTGGAAAACAACCAAAAGCTTAACAGCGGAAAATTTGATAATAAATTTTCATTTAAAGATGCTTCAGCTTTATTTTAGGCTTGGTATAATTTGGAAGGTGGTGTTAAAAGTAAAAGTACAGAAATTCGAAAGCATCTGTTTGGAGCTGGCGATGGCCATCGTTTGAATTTAGAATTCACACCGCAGGAACAGAGAATTTTATCTTTAATCGGCCCAACATCATTGTTGGTAAACAACAAATTTGTTTTTTTTTTTGATTACTTACTATAGATTGTATTAGATTAATATATAATCGAAGTAAACCACAGGGTGGCAAATGAAAGCTGCTACCAAAAAAAATTAATAACTTTTTTACCATGTAATTAATCTGTTCCAATTGTTTTTTATTTTCTAGATTGATTTTTAAATTTAACAAAAATGGAGAATTGGGACACTGAGAAAAGAATTTGGATTGTCCGCCGCTATCACGCATTAGAGTCCGTAGTTTAGGTACAAAGAGAATATAGGCGCACGTTTAGCGGCACTCCTCCTAGCAGATGGACTATAATGGGGCTCGTAAACAATTTTGCTGAGCAAGTGTCAATCGCAATAAACTATCGCTGCTGTAGTTGCTGCCATAAAAGCCAATCCAAGAGTTTTGACAAGGAGCTTAGCTGCTCAAATGGGTATCAGCAGACAATTATGCACAAAGATTTGAACTTATTCTCTTATAAAATTCAAATAATAAACAAACTCAACGCACCAGACTTGCCGATTTGCTTGGAATTTGGCCAGAAAACCCTTCAAATGGTGGAAGAGGACGAAAACGTCTTAAACTGTCTTTTTATATCTGACAAGTCCCATTTTGATCTAAACGGCAATGTTAATAAACAAAATTGTCGAAAACGGAGTGATTGTAACCCACAAATACTCCATGAGGCAAAATTACATCCACTTCGCGTAACAGTGGTGTGCAGTTTCATCAAAGTGCTTTGTCGAGCCTTACTTTTTCGAAGAGAACGGTTTTTTCCTTTCACTGCAGACCGTTACTTAAAAATGTTGAAAGAATTTTTTTATCCAGAACTACGCCGAAATAGAATCACTTTTAACTCTGTGTGGTTTCAACAAGATGGTGCAACTCCTCACATAGCCCGGCCAGTTATAGCAGAATTCCAGCAAAAATGCCTCAATAACCTGATTTCAAGAAACTCTACAATCCGTTGGTCCCCCAGGTCTCCTGACCTTACTGCGCCTGATTTTTTTTTGTGAGGTTATTGCAAACTTTAAGTATACAAAACAAGCCAACAAATTTGAATGATTTAAAGCAATCCAATCGAACGGTAATTGAGGCAATTCCCGCTGCAACTCTTCTGGCAGTATTGAATAATTTTTTGCTGAGATGTCGCACATGCGTGAAGGTGCGTGGTGGCCATTCAAATTCCATTATTTTTAAAACTAATTAAGAAAATTTAATAAAAATGAATTATCTCTCAAATGAATCAAGAAAAAATAAATTACGTCAATTAATCAAAAAGTAATTTGAGTTTCTTAATGTAGCAATATTAAACAGCCAGCCTGTATTTGAAATTTGTAACATCAAAACAGGGAAACAAATATTTATAAATATTGCGTCATTCATACATACATGAGTAGCTCTATATGAACTAATTAGTTTTTTTCAATTTTAGGAACATTTCCAGGCCTCAAATGAAAACGGAAATGACACTGCAGAGGAAAACGTTGGAGTATTCAATGTCGGAGTTATGGAAACTGCGGAGGTTGTCCATATTAATTCAGATTCGATCCCGATTGAAATAGAGCCAACAGCGCCCGTCCAAGTACGGGTTACTCAATCAAGGGAAAGAAAACGTAAGGCAGATACAAAATTTTAATATTCTCGAGCAGCTACTGCAGCGTACGAAGGAAACTCAAAGAGGGAGCGTGAGCTAAAAAAAATATTATGCTCAAAAATAAATGTTTGCGAAAGAATAGCTAAAGCTAGTTTTTAAGATTTTACTTACTGAATTTAAAATGACTGAATATATGTGATATAATTTATATTGAAATAGCTGTAATGAATTGAGTAATGAACTGAACTATGCCCTAATAATTTGATTTTGCAGTACGCGCCCTTGTGTGAGTAATGTGTTGGAGTTGGAAGTTTGCGTGTCGTCTCCGGCATCATCGAGTTCTTCTATGTTGGAGGCTATGTACATATTGTGTAAAGCACAGCACGTATTAATAATTTTAGATGCCACTGTTGGACTGTAGTGAAGTACTCTTTGTTTCAGTAAACATCTAAAGCGCATTTTTAATAATCCGGTTAATCTTTTCACTACACTACGTGCAGCAATTTAATGTTCATTGTATCTGCTTTGTGGGCTTGATCGTATAATAATCTCTGCTCTCTCACGGTTGTATTTATATTTTTGTAGTGGATTACACTAAGACTTCGTATTACGTTGTCTAAATGGGCGAATTTCTTTGGATTTGCACTAAATGTTCTTGAATGTGGATGATTCAATTTGTGAATTGGGAAAGTCGATTAGACTTTAATTGTTCATAATTTGTTGATTTGTTATATGTATAATAATTTAGACTTTTGTTAACTTTGTGAGATTTTTTGTCGTCGTTGTGGAGAGGTGGCTGACGTTGACCTCTCCTTGTCGACCTGGGTTGGCGTCATCGGCAAGGGGTGGATGTTGTCGCAGGTCGAGATCGCGCAAAATGAATATTGTACATATAAAGGAATGTATATTTTTGTCGATTGGGAGGGGGTTGTACTTTTTCTCTGTGGTGCGAAAACTGGATTAAATTTTGACGAGTGGTGTATGTGTGTGATTGGTTTACACAGGATGTGCGGCGAGGATGTGCTGCAGCTGTATTGCAGTGAATCTTTTTTGATATTTGGAGTGATTTGAATGGGTTTCGTTCATGGTGAGTAATGGCTTGGTGTCTGCGGTTTGTGGTGGTTGTTCGTTGAACGTTGTGTTTCTCAACTTGCGGAGAGTTGTGTTCATGTGTGTTCTGTCGTTACCTGTATTTATAAGGTATTTTTGACTGTTTTGAGTTGTTTGGTTTAGGACTTGAGGTAGTTCTCATTTGTTAGTGTATGAGGGCGGATTTGCAGTTTTGTATTGAATCATTGCCTGAATGTTGGATTTGTATGTCCAAATTGGTTTCTTTGCTGAATGCTTCGGGTGTTTTTGTTGGAGTTTGCCGTCGATTTGGCGGGGCTGAATCATTTTGGGAGTTTTGGTATGATCGGTCGTACGCTGATGTTTTTGGGCTGTAGGGTTGCCATGGTTCGTTTGTGATCTGTCATGGATTCGTCACGGCTTTGTGAAGCGTGGTTTTTGTTGAATGGTGGTGTTGGCAGGAGGTCGCTTGGTGGATGGTAGTGGTTTAATGGTGGGAAGATTCATGCCGTCTGTTGGGATCGTTTCGAGGTAATTTTAGCTCCTGGATGGACATTGCATAATTCTCTTGGTACATTTTACTACGATTGTTTGTAGAGGTGGTTTCTTCCACGCTTTGATTTCGGAGATTTTCGGAGAGAGCTATTTTGGTGATGTTCCTTCATCCTATTATTCAGCGTTTGTGTAATAAATTGTTATATTTTTATTTTGGTTTGATTAGCGATAGAATTTTCCGTTTCCGTATTTCTTCTGTGCATTGAGAATATAGTGTAGGTAATTTATGATTAGCTGTTTTCTATATTGTATTTCCTTCATAATCCATCATTTTTGCAAGATTAATTGCAACTATGTTGGAGTTGGTAACGAATCCTATTATTTACCGCAAAATTGCCTTTTTGTGACACTCAATGGGTTACTAGTATTTTCTCACAGCTTATCAGCGATATTCTTGCTTTATAAAAAGAAATATTATTTGCATTGGATTTGGGATTTTAACAATCTTAACATAAAGAATTGTTTATCGACAACTTCGTTATATCTATGTAACTGAAAAGCTAGAAATATTTGATATAATTAATATAATTATTCAAAAGAAAGAGAAGGTTTGTATACTTCGATACACCAACGACTGGATGTTTGTCATAAAATGCAACGTTGCCAATCTTGACTGTTTTAGTACAAGAATTATAATTATTAATTCCCAATTTCAAATCAACCCTAAATATTAATCTACATGTACAGTGCCGAGCTATTATATTAAAATTATTCGGTTCTTAGGAAATCTCATTCAAATATATTTAATATACGAGTACATATTATCCCTCTTTTAAGATACTGGTACGATTTATATTTAATTATAAAAATTATAAAATAAACTTATTTATCATTCATTTTAGAATAATTTTTTCAAATTTTATCTAGTTGCCTTTACTTAAATATTACCTTCCAGCAGGAAAGCCATTGACGACACACTAATTACTAATTTACGTTTGTTACCAGTCTGAGATGAATCGTTTATGACAAGTCTAATGCGAGGTGACAAGTCATAGACGAGTCGCATGTGTCATGTCTGAGATTAATTGTATGTGATATATCCCCAGCAAACGTAGAAGAAGTTCCAGAACTAGTGCGAAAGTAGTGATAAAAGTATTTGTTTCCTTGTGAAAAAGGATGGGCGTCGGGAAAAATTCATCAGTTTTATAAAAAATTTTTAGTAAACATACGAAATTTTTGCGAATTCTAAATTATTTAGGATATTTTAATGGATGGATATTTTAAGGGATATTTGAATGCAATCCGGTAGTTAATCTAGTTAATCTGTTTTTCTTTATCTTGGTTTTTTTTTTTTTTTTTTTTTTTAACTGTAAGTTGCGGAGTTGCAGAATGATTAAATTAATAAATATTTCAATTATTTAGGAAGCCGGAAAATATGGATTTAGAATTAAATTTCAGGAAATTTACAGATGCTTGTGAATTAATGCTTCATTGTAATTGCTGATTGTGTAGTTTAGAATTGTGTTGTCATTTTATTACTAACGACTTTACATAGGTGTCTGTAACGGGTCGAGTCAACCAATTTTGGTTAGGAAGCCGAAAAGTATTAATAGAATTAAATTTCAGGAAAATTCCAGATGCATGTGAAATAATAATATTATCTCTTAGGTTGCCGTTTTAAAGAAGCAATTGTTGAAGACCAATACCATCGTTATCCTTTAACCTATTAAGCCTTTATCCTTCATCTAGTAGATTAGAATTGTGTTGTCTTTGTGTTACTAACTATCGGCTATACCTAGGTGTCTGTAACCGGGCCGATTCTGTCCCACTTAACTAACCTATCCAATCCTTCGATTTTGTTATGTGTAAAAAAGGGTGTACGGTGGACCCGGCGTCATCCGGGAACTCAAGCCTAAGAACTTGGTCGTACATTCAAAATCAATCAATCAATCAATCAATCATTGTATCTGCTTTGTGGGCTATTTTCAAGAGCATTTAAAATTGGGGTTACCATCACCTAAATATTTATACATTTGGTTTAGAATGAACATAATTTACATATATGTTAAATTGATTCGATATTTACCAAGAAAATTGTAGTTCTCAGAATGCACACGCTGTATTTGTTGAATGACCGGGAATGCATTGGACTTATGGGTATTTTGCATTGACAAACATGCCCCAGTATATTTAATGTTGCATCAGAAATCTGTAAGATTCAGAAGTTGTAGTATTAGTTACTGTAAACTCGTATGTATTAGAAATTTTAATATGACCTACTAACTGAACATTTATATAATGACCCTTTACGATGGGGCAACGATAGCAATGTGCGTAAGTCAATTGATCCAATAACGCCAGGAAATTGGTATTTGTTAATGAACCTAGTGATAGTTACAAAATAGAGGAATTTTATTATAAATTAATTACATAGATATATTAGTTTGAACTTAATCTTGCCGAGTTTGATTTAATTGTTGACACTTTGGGGAAATTTTACGTTCACCGTGAATAATCCACTTGCATGAACCGCATCTATCACTTCGTGTATTGAGCGGTTGACAGACGCTTGGTGGCGCTTTTTGGTTGCTGCCAGTTCCACAGAAAAGCGCAGTGCCCCCATTATCTAAAATTAACAATTACGTATACTAAACTACATTCTATGTCTATTTACATTATATACAAAACTACCTTAGTTTCTATATTTAACGCGGGCACTCGTGTTGGTGCCGTCATGAATGGGTACAGAGTTTCTATTAACTCTTAAGCAATTTGTTTATTTACCTGAAATATGCTTTTTAATTCTATATCATTTAAAAACAATCAACATAAAAATTAATATGTCGGACTACATTTGCATTCCGTTCGGCGCTTTCCAATTCGGCTATTTCAAGAATAAAAATTTAAAAATTCTTTATTACGATTACGATAATATAATTACGAAAATATTCGGTACGGAAAGTTTTTGCAATAACTCAAGAAACGGGCCCCTGGCAACTATAAAGTTTTGGTTTAATACGGAACAGAGTGACTTTAAAATTTTACTAAAGGTAAATGTGATCAGAATGCATATTCAAACTTAATATTTCACTTTACACGGTTTGCGCTACCAGCAAGTCAGCACTAATCTCTGGACGAGAAATGGCCTGGAAATTATTATATCCGTTCGTTACTAATCTAAAAATCCACTTCATGAAATTGTTCTTAAAGAAAAATCAGAAAAATTACTGTTTTGTTCAACGAATAGTTACTGAGTTCGAAAAATGTTTGGCGCTATTACATAGTTTTATCCAAAGAAAATAAAAATGTACAATATTTTGGATTCCATATCTTCCAAGGATTTTTAGACGACGCCATCAAAGAAAATATTTTCTAAAAAAAGTGGAGAGATCTATATGTTGTGGCCAACATCAAAAATGAAATCTAGGGCGACTAAATAACATGTAAAAAAATGTATGATTCTCAGAATTTGATTCTCTGATCAATGTCAAAATTGTATTCAAAATTTTTATTCTGGTGATGTCGCGTTCTCTTCTTTGTTCTCTTAAGCTATAGAGAAAAGAAACCATTACAAAAGAAATAAGGCCTTTTGTGTTGTGATTGTTTCGTAAGCTCATAATCTTAAACCGTTGTGACGTTATCTCTAAAACACAAAATGATATGTTTTTGAAAGAATAAAATGAAAGTCTTGCCCCAAATTTGGCAAAGTTTCCCATTTTTTTATCAAACATCGTTATTCAGATTCAGTTTTAGAAATTTTGTTGCCAATTTAATTTAGAAGCGTTTTCGCGTTAATAAATTTTTCGTAGGATAGAAAATATTTGCAATAAACGAAAAAGTTCTTATAACAAGGCAATTTTTTTATCAAAAATCATAATTTCTTCTTAAACAACAGAAAAGCAATAGTAGCTTCTTATCTTTAAAATTTAATTTATCACATTGTTCACAGTTTTTTCGTAAATGTTACACTTTTCAAAATAGTTACCAATAAGGATTAAGCTCCTATAATGTTTTTTTAAATTCGTCATATCTATTGATCGAAAATGATTTTAACCAATTTTATAGCAAATTTAATTTAGAATCGATTTGTTTCCAATCGACCTTTTCGAAATCTACCAACGATTTATCAATTTATCAGAAAACATTAAGTAGGCTGAAAAAATAAGTGTTTATTATCCAACATCGTCATTTCTGGTAAAATTTTGGACTATTTGTGTTTCAAACTTAAATTAAAACCAGTTCGTTCTTAATCGGTTTTTTCGTAAAAGCTGACATTTAAATATATTTCCAAAAATAGTCAAAAAACGATGAAGCTCCTATTGAAGCTGCCACTTTTGCTCAAAATTTCACTGGGACTTTTCGATTTATAAGAAAAGCAAGTATAAAGTTTAATTGAAATCAGTTAATCCGTCTGAACTGTAGAGACGACTAAAACTGTCAGACTGAAGCACTACTTCGAAAACCATTTTTCTGACTTCGGCGATACAGCGAATATAAAATCTCATGGTCGAAAATTTTCATGATTACTACACTTTATTTCATTTTGTTGTGGTATTACTAACTTTTAAACTAAAATAACATTTCGTTTGCATCATAGTCTACTAAAATTTAGAAATTTTGGAGAATTTTAACATTAAGTCCATAAGTTTTCGTCATTCATTAAATTTTTTTTAAATTTTTTCAACCCCCCTTACTAACAACCCTTTAATTTTGGGGATTTTATTGTCTTCAATGTAAAACTCACACCATCCACAAAATTTAACAATTAAACACTTAAAATCTTTAAAATTCTAGGATTCCTCGGAATGATTTATTGTTTGAGTTGACCTAAAGGTGGCGAATTGACACTACGTAACTCCCAACAATGTTTTAAAATATAATAATGTTGCCAATAATATCTTAGACGTATTTATTAACATTTTCAAACTATTTATTCAGTTTCGATTTATATTAAACTATTTTCAAAGCACAAATGTTCACCGAATAGTATAGATTCCGTAATTTATTCATGTATGTCAATTGACATTGACGGTATTACAAAAGATTATAAAATTTCTGAATATATCGAATAATTTATTTTGTGTTCGAAAATCTAAATGATTTATTACTGCTACAATACGAAACTAAGGAAATACAAAGACACAACCAAACCCTTCCCTAATAGTTTCCTACCCTTTTGTATTTTGGTTAAAATTCTTTTTTTGTTTGTAAATTCTTTTGAAATATTTTTTTTTAAATTTATGGTTTTATCTGATAATTGATTTTTGTATGTTTATGGAAAATTTCTTTGAGACACCTTTTAAAACAAAATAATTAATAAAATCACCAACCAACAGTTTAAGGGTGACTTGTTGCCAACACTGGAATAAAAACCCAAACCATAAAATTAGTGATAGGCTTTTTACATGGTTAACCAATTTGAATAGTAAAATAAAATAAATCTTTTAAATAATTAAATAAAAAGTTAAGTTTTTAAAACAGAAACCATACTTTATAATCGTACAATAGAATCATAAAAATAAATAATTTTAATGAAAGTAAAATCACAGTACACAAAAATGTCTTCAATCCACTTTATATTCAGCAAAAAAGCTCTCAAAAAGTTTTTTCCCAATGCTTAGGAGAGAAAGTATGTCTAAGTGATACTAATTATAAAGCATAAAAAACTTATTATCCATTTTATAATTGTTAAGGATAATTCAGCTTTTTAAGAGCAATCAAAATGAAAATTCCAAATAAATCCGGAAAATTGAATCTCACAATTGGCAAAAAAAATATATTTTATAATTGAATGAAACCGGAAAATGAATATACAAAAAAAATCTTAGACAAAAAAATCCATTTCCGAATGACAGTTTTTTTTTTTTTGGTTTTTGTTATATCAAATCTACTTCAACTAGAGCAGACTGAAATATCTCTAGTCGTAGTATAAAATAAATGGGAAAAAAGAAAATTTGATAATGATAATGATAACGACGATAAAGAATTTTATTTTACTACCTGGGGTAAAATTATGAAATGAACAGAAAACTATATAACGAGCAATTTGGCGAAATTTAAAAGAAAAACTGTTGTCTGTTATAACCAATTGGGAGTTAGGATTGTTAAGATGATTGTGAAAAATGAAAGTGACAATTTTGTGAGTCATTAAAGTATTATATTTAACTGCCAATCTTACCGAATGTTTATAGTATTACATTGAAAGGCCGTAATTTCATTATTCGTGTTTATTGGAATGGCCCAGGGATTGTGAAGATAAAAGATTAAAATCGTTTATTTCAAATGTATTGTTATGAAATGTTATAGTTGAAGTTTATTGGTAATTTATAATTATAACAAAAATATATCTATTTGTGTTGAAGTAAATTACGAAGTGCTGTACTCCTTCATAAAGTTAATGAAGAAATAGATTTTTCAAAAAGTCTCATATAACTCACGAAACGCTCTCATAATTGTCATTTCAATTATTCTACACAATCACCTGTCGTTTTCGAAGTACCTCTGGCGTCCATATTTTCATACAATTGTATGCCATTTTGTTATCTTCGTTATTTTTATGCCAATGTCATTGTTCTTGTGGACGTATTTATTTCTGAGATTAACACCCAGGCCGCTCTTATATCTGATCGCCACTGCCTCTTCCGTATTCTGTGTTTTTGGTTCTAGTTCGGTATGCTCTACCAGGTTAAAACGTGTTTTCGACCCTGCCGCTTTGAAGGACATACTCGTCTGCTATCTTTTTAAACTTTTAATATTTAATTGGACATATATATATAAGTATAGAGTTAAAGGCTATATTTCTAATAAAAACTACAATCAATAACTTTACGACTTATTATTTTATTTTATTTGAGCAACACTAAACTTCTTGGCTTCACATAAACGATTGATTATTTCATTATGTAATTTTTGTTAAATTATTGCCACGGCGACCAATAGGGTATTCCCACAACTCGGTCATTCTAGTTGACATCGCTTCGATGTCTTTCGCCGTTTGGTTTCTTTCTTTTCGTCTTCTATCGTACAGATGATTCATACAGATGCTCTATCGAACATCTTTGATTCACATCTTTACTTTTCGTCTTATTGGTTTTTTGTGTTAGTAAGTATACAATAGGAGTATCGCCGATTTTCTCCATATCATATCGATTGTTGGCCTTTAGAGAGAATTTTTAGAGTAGCTCCAAATTGCGTCTTCTTGATAGCTTTGATTTTATTCAGCTTGCATATGGTTGATTTTTTAATTTTCTTGTTATAATCCCTTCTGTTGTCCGATTGTACGTGTTCTATTTGACTAGATGCTTCTTTCCGCAAAGTAGTTCGCTCCTTGTCAAAGCTATTGCATCATCAATATATTCGTTAAGAAGAAAATGTTTCTTCACCCCGATCGGGGCTCCAAATAGCAATTGAAAAGGACTCATTCCTATCGCACGTTGCCAACTAAAATTAATAAAAATTTGTAAGCTAATAACATACTTATACCAACTTTAAAGGTTCTACAAACTAGGTTCTGCTCTTAGAACGCCAGTTGTAATCAATACGTCAGAAATGTTCTCGTCTGAACAATTCTTTTTAAAATCATTCGAGGTAAAGGCGGTCTCTCGCTCTGTAATTATTCTGGCTGGATTACTTAAATTGTTTTTTTAGTACAAGCTATTGGACTACTTCGCTTGTTGTTAGCGATTTCACAGGATACATCCAAACAAATTTCGAGAATCCATCCACTTGTTGAAATCATAGGCCCAAACGGTCAACGTAATATGATGACACCGGTAAGGCTGCTTTTGGTATATGATTTAACAAACCCACTTGCTTGCCTTTGGATTTTTTCCCAATAAACCAGGTATATAATATTCTGGTTTGAGCAATTCTATTGTTTTTTATATCCAAACTGACCTCTTTCGTGTGTGTTCTTAATAATTTCGTATTGCATTCCTTTAGAGATGCACAACATGTTGCAGCCGTCATCTTCAATGCGATGGACTACTCTTCCATATAAGCAATAATTTTCACCTGGCCCCTTTTCTAGACATTTCTTTAATAATCGGAGATGCTCATCGGTCTGTTGAGCGAATTTTACATTCTCAATAAATTCGTCAGCACTAACAGCAATTATTGGGTACCGACTTAATGCAACTGAATGCCTCATCTTCGTACCGCTACTGTGCTCGATAGTATAACTATAATCTTGCAAGAACATTGCCTAACCGGCAGTTCGTGGCAGCATCTCTCTTTTATCCATTATAACTTTAAAAGCGGCGCAATCCGTACAAATCAATAATGCGATGCCTCGCAGATACACTCGCAACTTCTTCAATGCGTTTACTATGGCTAGCAGTTCCGTTTTCCTCAGCTTTTGTAGTTCGCTTACTGAAGTACTAGACAGGATGATACAACTGATCTTCGCTTTTAATCTGCAATGATATAGCTCCGAGAAGCATCTGTGTAAATTTCACTCGTTTTATTA
The DNA here is from genome assembly GCA_963691935.1 of Nephrotoma guestfalica. NCBI lineage: Eukaryota > Metazoa > Arthropoda > Insecta > Diptera > Tipulidae > Nephrotoma > Nephrotoma guestfalica. Next base: position 240,306,305 of record OY829914.1, read on the forward strand.
CGGTTAAAATATGAAGGACTGACGATTTTGCAATTCTCTAAAGGCTTGTTCTTGTTTTGAACCAAAACTAAAATTTTCGTCTTTCTTTAGCAGCTGGTACAATGGTTCTGCAATATCAGAGAAACCTACAATAAATTTGCAAAAATAACTCGGTACACCAAGGAAACTTTGCAGAACTTTTATATTCTGTGATTTAGGAAATTTCATGATTGATTTAGTTTTGGCCACCGAAGGTTTTGATGGACCATCTGTGATGTCGTAGCCTAAATACTCGGTACGCGTTGATAAAAATGAACATTTTTTTCACTTAAGCATAAGCCCATATTGTGCAGTCGTCTTGAGTACTTATTTTAGAAAAATTATGTTTGATTCGTAATCGATGGTTGGAATAATTATACCATCCTTATGACTGCGATGAGTACTTTATCGATTAACGACTTGAAAACTACATGAATAAATCGACTAAATATTGCTGGTGAAGTGGATAGCTCGAACGGCGTACAAAGGAATACTGGCCACACGGAGTTACAAATGAAATATATATTAAAGTTTTCGGATTGACCGGTACATAAAAAATCCATTTTTGTGGTCTAGTGTAGTAAACAAAGGCGCGTCTTGTAAGTGATCAATTTGATCTTTAATGATCGGTAAAGGGTATCGATCCATTACTACCCTCTTATTTAATCTTCGATAGTCTACGCATGATAGTTTAGTTCCATCCTTTTTATTTGCTAGTACAACTGAGCTAGCGAAATTTGAATTACTAGGACGAATTTTCCCATCTCGTAACCATTCCAGAATTTGTTCATCCACGACTGTCTTTTCCGCAGATGGCAATCTCCTTGGTGTTTGATAAATAAGATAATCGTCGTTTAAAACTAGGCGCATTTGTATGGGGCATTCTTTAAGCCTACAATTACACTAAGGCCTGGTATACTTTCATCTGGCAAAATATGAACACGGGCACCATATATCTCGCCATCAGCTTCCAAATGGCCATCAAATGTGCCAGTGGTACCATTTCCATTGAGATTCCCATCCTCAGAAGTACTCCTAGCCACACAAGTGGTATCCCTGTATCGATCAAGGCTTTTACTTTGAAGTTATCTATCTTTAGGTATTTGACATTCCTTCCGTTAAAAAACTTTTAATCATTCGTCACAGCAACGGCAGATCGTGCGGTCGATGCTGGAATATTCTTGGATTTGGCTGCATTTGGATTCCTTTTGCCACAATTTGGGGCAATATGGCCAAATTCATTGCATTTGAAGCATTTTATTCCTTTCCTACATTGTCGCCTACTATGCTCCATTATACCACAATTGAAACACCTTGAATTTCTTCTTGGAGGTTGATTTGGTGGAAGCGCTGCTTGATTTTACCTCTGATGAGATGAACTAACTTCAGCACTTTGTTTGAACTGAAGTTGCACCATATAACATTGTTTCGTTGACTTCTTTATCAGCAATCACATCAATAGTGTAATGAATTATATTCATATCAGCCATATTTGTTAATCCGCACAGCTCTCGCATTTCGCAAGGTTCTTTAGTTCGCGCTATCATCTTAGAATTGATTTCAGCATTTGTACGAGTATATATTTTCCCGAATTGTTTTTTTCAAGAACTGTACTATATTTTTATAAGAATCTATTTCTTTCGATGTGCGTATTGATAATTTTGCCGACTAATAAATTTTTACAACACACGAATTTTTCCAAATCGTTTCATTTCATAATAATTGCAATACTCTCAAATCCCTCAAGAAAATTTTCTACTGGATACAAATCTGAACCACTGCACGTTTGCATTGAATCTAAAATATCTTTAAGATTCATCCGACTGAATCCTTGGTTGTCATCGCCACTAGCAGTTGTTGTGCCGTTGTGTGGTTCGTCATCAGGTTGGTTTCGCTTCTCCGTCATTAAGTTTATCTTTTAGTTGGTGATTTTCCAACAGAAGGCCTTTGATTTCCCTCATTTGCTTGTCCAATTCTCGATCTTTAACTTCTTGTAATTGCTTTGCATTTAACTCGCTTTGCATTTGTTCTAAATGAGTTTCAGATGAATCATCCTTTCCCATCAAACTAGTTTGCATTATTCTTATCAATTCATCAAGTTCCTTGTTGACTGATAACCAGGTGCCACATTCATCAGAATTAACTATTAAATAACCACTAATAGTATTTTCACTTTATAATTTCCATAGTTACCACCTAAGTTACCACCTAAGTTACCACCTAGTTACCACCACAAATACCACCTTGCTAGCTGGCCAGACTTAATTTGTTATCCTACATTAATGATCTCTAGCACTATTGGCAAGAAAACTAACTAATTATATCCGATAAGCCAAATCTATTCAAGTAGACCGCGCGTTTCCAGAAACCCAAACCATCGGCTTTTGCATAAACGGGGCACTCATGAAAAATTTATTCACTGTTTCCCTATTTTGTAACTAGCCAATCGATTGGAATGACTCAAGCTAGAAGAGAAGTATTGCCAACTGTGCGTTTATTAGTATTCTTTGAAGGTGGCAGTTTATTCTATCTGCCAATCTAGCACAACTAAAAGTTAAGGATGTAACCACTAAGCCTTCGTATATCGTAGCTAATTTATTTTGTTTCAAATCCCACCTATTTTTAACTAACCTTTACAACACAAAGAAAACGTTTTTACTACTCTCTGCAACGCCAAAATATTACCATGTTACACCGAGCCTTTTGTCAAAATAAACTCCTAAGCAATTTACAAATGACACCATCTGAATTCTCTAACAACCAGCAGTCTCCAATGGTAGTCTTTCGACGACAACTGATGGAACTGGTCGACGTGATGTTATTTAGCTTCTTGAGCTATAAAATTTCAAAAGATGGCATCCAAAAGACGAAATTGTTGCTATTTCAAACTTTCTAGAGAGAACATCATCCGCTTTTTGGCGTTTCGTGTTATGGTGAACTATTATCACTGCTTTATACCATGTTTAAATCAACTAGTATCGCCTATTCACTGGCATTTGGTCCCATGATTTAAGAAATGATCCGAAGATTCAACATAACTACCGATACCTCCAATGTAGCATTTGGGGCTGACTTACAACACAGCAACAAAAGACTTTAGCAATCATCAGTGATGTTTTCAAAGAAACTCTTCTCTGCGGATATTAAGTACTCTTCTTTCGATATAGAACTTCTTCCTATGTGTTTAGCAATCAAAAATATTTTAGCCATTTCGAGGAAGATCCAAATTTTTCTTTTACAGAATTACTTGTACAGCAACAATGTAACGACCTTGCTTGCTTTCCAGGTAAATACCGACATTTCGTTTCCCGCAACAAGCGAAGAACAATTTTCGATAGTCTGTATGGCTTATCACATTCAGCCATCTATGCCCCGCGAAAAATTTAGAGCTTCAAAATTCTGCAGGCCGAGACTGGATGAAATTTTGCATCCCATGTCAAAAGTCTAAAGTTCACCGCTACACGAGATCAGGACATGGTATATTCGAAAAGTGGCAAGTTTGAATACATCCACATGTACCTGGTAGTCCACTCCCAAAATCGAATGACTACTAAGATCTTCTACAAAGAGTATATTTTTAGAAATGGTGTCCTTTTGTTTACCACGACAGACCAAGGAACAAAATTCGATTCAGTGGTGTGCACCGAGCTCACAAAGCTCCTAAGATCCCATTGCATTTGAACCACTCTATACCACCCAAAAGCAGAAGGTTGTGTTGAATGGTTCACAGGCAACTAAAAGCCATGTTAATATCTCGATGGAATACATCCCATTGGTGTTCGAAACTTCATACAATGCTATTGGGTATTCGAACCTCAGTCAATGAAGGCCTCAAGTACTCACCAACAGAGCTTGTTTATGGTCAAAACAACAAGGTTTCTGCTGGTATGTATCGCACCAGATTATCTCGTTTGAATCTGGGATATAATTTTTTTTATAAATTAGAGAAGTTGAATTACCTTGACGTAATCCATTGAATTCAACGAATTCTTTTAATTAAATTTAATCACGCCGAGGTCACCAATTAATATTAATTATTTTACGAACTATTTACTACGTGAATTTAATAAAACAAAACTATGGGATCGAAAGTCACTTCTCTATTTCCTCGAACTCCCAACTAAATGTGTCGTGTTCTCGAAATAGTAAAAATTCTTAACCCTTTGCAGTGCTACCATAACAAAATTAAAAACTTTTTTTTGTAAATAATGCGAGCACTACATATAAACCAGATTTACTTTCAAAAAGCACTCGAGGTGCATCAGCAAGAAGTCAGCCATGTCAATCAATGGAGACTAAGCAAAGAACTACGGAGGTTATATGAACCAAAGCGACTCAAGCGCTACTTATCTACGAAATATGAATTCCGTATACCGTTGTACTAAAATATCAATCACCAATCGTACGAATGAACAACACAATAACATAAAGAGAAAATTGATCCCACTGTACCAGACGGTTTATTCCAACATTGGCTCTGGGTAAACCGTAAACATGGATAGGTCACTTTTAAGTTGATGAAGTCAAGGGCCACGGATGCTTCTGACTGTACCTTTATCGCTTTGGGCGTTGCTCATCCTCTAAAGATGATTTAGAAGATGTGGGTCACGTTTTTTTTGGTGGTCACTCTCAAGAAACACTCTATTATCTTGAGCTGACCGCTTTCAAAAAAATCGAGTTCAATATCTTCGTTTTTTTTGTATTAATCCATGCAATCTTCTTTTGGAGCCGAAGCCGTTCCTGCTCTTTCGCGGGTCATTTTTCCCGTCTTACTTTACGTAATTTTTGCCAACTCGAAGACGTACGGCTATAGGACCGATTTAAATTCTGCGCATTGCACAGATCCATGTCAGCCTATAGTACTGGACATGGAAAATGGGTCGGCCTATGAGTTTTCACGTCGAAAAGGGGTCGTAGAATCCGGTACCTCCCGATACAAACGCCAAAGCTTTAACCACTGTGCTATTTGGTCGGATCATCGCTCTTGCTAACCTCACGTTAACCCAAATAATATATTCAAAGCTATGGTAGTGTCTCCAGAAGCATAAAAGGAATAACCAATATTTAGATAAGAATGACGGCAAGCTTACCAAAAAAGGGGAATAACTAAATTATTAAAAATACAAATAAGCCTTATTTCAATCAAAATGGTGGTAAAACCATTTATAGGAGATGAAAGGGAACGTCATGAAGAGACTAAAAACAATACAACGATTACTTGGAGAAAAAAAACGACAGCCCACTCTTTCTCTCTCTCTCTCTCACTCTCACTCTCTCTCTCTCTCTATCTCTCTCTCTCATTCTTCACATTCAATGATTTTGCAGGTTCATTAGTACGAGTTGGTGTGCTTGTTTAGTCGTTTAAATCACGGCTGTTTTAGTATATCCCAGGCCAATTCGGCCAATTCGTTGGGATGTCCCTAAAGTTTTGAGTAGTATTCCGAACTGAATTTCTTGATTGTTTCTTTAACGGTTTTAATACCAAGGTCGTTGTGTATGTTAGTATTTCGGATATACTATGGAGCATTAGCAATACATAGGAGTATTTTCGCTTGAGTTCGTTGCAGGAGTTCTCTATTTGATGCACTGGCGGATCCCCATAACTGAATAGCAACACTTTGTATAGTAAGATCTAATTATCTAACGATAACATGGATTTTCTTCCTACCAGCCAATACATTTTGGAAAATGTTATTTTTATTTGGTTGCGCTTTGCTTTAATATGTTCTTTCCACCTAAGCCGTCTATCCAGGTGTAAGCCTAGGTATTTGACCTTGGTCCTTGAGGAATGTATAGTGTTTAATTTTACTGCCGAGCAGGAGCGTTTTTTCATCGTGAAGGTGACATGAATTGATTTTTTTTTTCGTTTACTTTTATTCGCCAGATCTTGAGCCAATCCTCAATTTTGCTCAAATGACTTTGAACTTCTCTTGAGGCTGTTTGCGGGTTTTCGTGTGATACCAGGACGGCTGTATTATCAGCAAACGTTGGAGGAGATAGTTTTTTAGAACTGAGTTAGTATTCTTCGGCAAGAGCGCTTTAAGTCTGTATATTAGTCCATCTTGCCAAACTTTGTCAAATGCTTGTGCTATATCCATGAAGACTGCAGAACAGTGTTGCTTTATCTCAAAGGTCTGTCTGATTGCATTTACAATTCTATGCACTTGTTCTACGGTACCATGTTGGTTTCGGAACCCAAATTGATGGTCTGGAATGATTTGCCTTGCTTATTGGACGATAAGACGAGATTTGAGTTTCGTTTTTCCCAGGCTTATGTTTCATTGGTATCAAAGATATCTTCCACATTTGAGGAATAAGATTAGTTCGCATAGTTTTATGCGTTTGGCTGGTAATTAATTTCCTTTTAATTTTTCCAGTAATAAGGTCATATCCCCATTTTTTCGGGCTAATGCAAGTTTTGATGGTGTTCATACCTTTCTTCCATTCAAACTTTATAGGTTTAAAGGATGAATCATCATCCATCAGGTGAGGCAGCACGATATTATTAGTTCCTTCGTGTGGTGAAAACACCGTATTTAGATGTGCAGCGAAAGCATTGGCTTTTTATTCACTGCTTCTCGCCCTAGATTCTGAACACATTAGTTTTCTTCTTCCTGAAGTGCAAATTTTAGGGTTTTGGTAGCTCGATCTAATTTACATTTCAACAATGGTGATTTTGTTTGTTGCCATTGCTCTCGAATTTTCCGCTGTTCCTAGATTAGTGACCTTATATTATGTGATAATTTAATAATTTTTTCAGAATTGTGGATGATTGGTGAAGCCTGATATTTCCAGTGCCTATTTAAGCTTTTCGATATTATCGGGAAAAAAAATCTTGTTCACCTTCATTTATTTTGGAAACTAGGGCATTTTTCCACTAATCTAATCTACTTAGGATTCTTCTAACAGGAAAATTCGCTCAGTCTTGTGTAAGCTATACCGCCCAAGAAATATTTAGCGATTCCCTATTTATATCAAATGCGTTTAAATATAAATAACAGTTAGCAACAAGGATCGGGATATAAAATTCACCACTAAACCATTTTATCTCAATAATAATAATCATCATAATAATAATAAAAATATAAGACAAAAAAAGGAAAACTTCTAGGAAAATGATTAAATTTGCGTTAAAGGAATTTTTATTGAATTTTTTTACGATAGGCAAAAAACCTCCTCAAATATTTAATTTAATAAAAAAAACTTAAACTTTCGATTATTATTAAAATTAATCAAAAGGATATAATTTTATTTTTACATAAAATATTAAATATAAAACGGAAAAAATTTCTTTGTATAATTTCAATGAAAAAATTCTTTTAATTTAAAAAAATAAAAATGTTTTTTTTTATTACGATTTTTATTTTAATGTTGAGGTTATATTGTTTTAAAATTAATAGTAATAAAAATTCAATTTATTTAATTAAATTTTCCTCCTATTTAAATACGTCTATTTTTTAAAATTATATAGCTCGTTTGAAATATGAGTTTGTAATTCGCCATAAACAATTTGGACTCTTTATCCGCATCCGATTTTTTTACACTTTTCAATAAACATAAAATTCGAAAACATGATGATGTTAATGTTTAAATACTTGTATGTACGAGCATATCTATATTATGTCATGCTGCATAGAAATAAAATGTATTTAGACCGATTGGAAATCGAAGCACGTAACACAAGAATCATTTTAAAGATTATTTGTTATTTCTCTATTTAGCAAGTTCGTTGTGTAATAGTTTTCATATACGTACCACGTTTCCACACACCTAAAATTATTATGTATTCAAAACCACATTATTGTTCTTTAGTAGCTTAAAGCACATATAGACAAAATACACAACATGAAAGCTCTGCTTTAAACATAAATTTGTTGTTGTGCCCAGTTTTTTGTTTCAAACGTTTTTAGTTTTTAATCTAAATCTGTGTGACATTTAAAACCACATTATTTCCATTACGTCTTGTGTTCTGTGTGTGGGTGTGTGTAAGTCGTATTTTTTTAATATTCCATATATCTTGTTTAGCCTTAATGGTTTTATCCTATAAATATCCTTTTTACGGGATAAAAATTGTTATTTTTTGTGTTTTGCTGGGAAAATGTTATTTTAATTTTTCCTTCGTTTCTTTTCCAAACCATAAAACATAAAAGATCAAATTTAATGATAAAACTATCGTCTCGTATAAATTTTAATAAATTTTCTGTGTGCTCTCGTAATAAATTAATGGGTTGATTACTTGATTAGGAATATTACTCGCTATGATATGTTGTATAGCTAGCAATTTTGATATATAGCTGGGCGTCCGTAAATCAGGGCACATTTATTTGTAAGAATCAATAATATGGATTTCTGGAATGTGTCTCTTTTGTTTTAGGCGTAGGTAATTTATTACTCTGAATTGTTAAATTAGGTGTAAACACGTGATAAATAAATATCGACCAGTTTGTAAAACATATTTGTGACAAAAGTAGTCATTTTCCTGCTGATGTTCTGATGTTCTACCTATGTTAGGATTTAATCTGAAATCATTTACATGTACTCACAGACAAGATTTCTTTAGAAATAAATAAAAAAGCGACTTTAGCCCTGTCGAGAGTTGATTAAATTGGCGTAGAAATATAAATCAATCAACCAATTCTAATAATCCTTGTATCATATATCCCATCTTGATCAAATAGTACTCATGATGCACAGATGTGAAGTTTTTAACAAAACAACAAAAATCAAATTTGTTAAATTAACAAAAACAAACAGTGGGTAAAAGCAATGTTAACAATGGAAATCTGACAACAGACGGATTGCTTTTAATTTTAACTATTTTGCTTAAATAATCAAAACTTACACAGTTAAAAAACTTGCTGTGTTTTTTAATACAGTGCTTGCTATTTACACTATGTAGTACAAGCTTGAACTACAATGTAAAATAGAGCTTACTTTAATTAATATTTTAAAGCAGCTTGTGTTGCAATCTAATGCAATGAGTACCTTAAAGTCTATGCAATGCAAACTTATTGTACAGTATAAATCACAGTTTACATTAAACAACATTTTAATATAAGGCCACCTGTTTTTAGTACAATACTTGACTATGTAATGCAATCAAATATTATTCATTGCCATAATTAACAGTTATTTACTCAAAAATAAACTCATACAAATATAAAATGAAACACAAAATATTGGCTAAATATATTTCATTCGTTCTTCCTTATTGTTTTATTAAAAGATCCGTTATCCGTTTCTAAATTATAATTTTTTTAAAACATATGTACTAGCTCAACAGATCACGGTGAATAATCGAGAGGCAAGGATAAAAAATCAAAACAAAAATTTTAGTGAAATTAAAATAGAAAAAAATAATAGTGAAGCGTTTAATTGTGTTTATAACAATGTACAATTTATTTAAATTTACTGATAAACAGTGTTAGAATATCGGGTTGTAATGGATAAAAGCGAACTATTTATTAAGGTGAAACAAAAACATCGAAAAAATACGTGAAAATTGTGAAACGAGGTATCGAATGGGAATACCAAGATTTTGTAATTGCAAGTAAGTATATACATTTATTCTCAATTAAGTCAAATACTAAATATTTGATATGCAAATAGTTATGTTCGTTAGAAAAATGATTAATAAAGTAAAATATAACCTCAATTATAAAATAATACACACGTTAAATAATTGTATGTTTATGGAAAGCCCCGTTTAGCGTGTATTATACTTATAATTTTGGATATATATTATTTACTGCTTTAATACAATTTGCTTTATATTTTATTGCTTGGTTATTTTATTGTACGTCACCAACGGGTAAGATATAGTAGCTCATTTGAATGGAATACATTCAAAACTTAATTGATTGAACTTACGCTTCCAGATGACGCAAACTAAAAGTTTTAACGAAATCTAATGAATACATTCATCAAGCTTTTTATGTAACGAAAACTAATTAAGTTTCATTTAAAATTATTTTTTAGTTGGAATTCATAATCAATGCACATCACAGATTCTTCCGATGTTATGATTCCTGAAGAACACTTTATTGAAATTGTTTTTCATAATTACACACATCCCGAATTCCTTTTAAAATTAAAATTCATTGACGAAAATATAATATTATCACCTGTACATAGACAAAATTGTAGAATAGACTATGAAATGTATATCACATCAAAGGTGATCAAAATAATAATTTATTAGAATTTTAACGTAGTTATTTTAATTTTTTCATTTTTTGTACCTGTTTGTAGGAACTTGAAATTTTTTTATTGAAAACACAACAAGCCCATGTCCTACTAAAGAAATTTAAATCCAATAAATCAAATTTACCAGATTTTTCAGATACTGAAAGAAGAGCGATTGTACGGGAGGCTGCAAATCTTTTAGTCGAAAAGTACAGTTATCACCCAGGGCATGAGCATAAACACGCTTTAGTACATGCTATAATTAAACTTTTTCCTCAATTGAAAACTACCGATTCAAGTAATGGGGGACTGGTAAATTTAAAATCAATTAACAATTAAATTTGAAAGTAATATCAATCGAGGATACATAATAACAAAACTGAATAATATCCGTAATAAGCTGTATAAAATTGAAACTGCTGCTCAGGATAGTCATATTTCGAAGAAAAGGTTTTCCGCTGTAGATCGGGAAGAAAATAAAAAGAACAATAAACTCAGAAAGAAGTTGGTCCAATATCAGACGCCAATATAGAGGAAGAATTTATAATACTAAAAAATTTGAACGTTAGTTCTCAGCAGGAGTTTATTAAACAAAATTTAAAAACAACTTTAAAGTACAGAGAAGACGCATTAAAAAACAACAAAATTAACAAATTTTCTGATGCGGTTCCATTTTTTTTACTTCTCCAGATTTGGTAAGTTCCGCTCTGTAGACTACATTATTAACTAAAACTATTTTTACTAATTTAGATTTTATTTGATTTTGAGTTATGATACCCTGAAACGTCGAAAAATTTTACTGACCAATGGCCGATTGTAGCGGATCTTATAGAGAAAGTTTGGAAGGGGTTAAAGGAATATCTGCAATGCCACTTCTTGACATTGATGGTAAGAAAAAAATCTCTTTCGCAATCATTAGCTCGCGTATTCCTTTAGTGACGTGACTAATCATCTTCTTAGTTAATAGATTATTTAGATTACAATTTGATCTTATCAATATATTCCAGATTGGGTGTCGTCTTATCAAAAGTTTTTTTATTTATTAAATTTATTGCCTCAAACGTCACTCGGTAAAACATCTGCACAAACTAAGAGGTTATCTTTTCGGAACTGCATCAACCGTATCATCGTTTTTAAATCGGTGTGTATTTTTTAGTCTTCTGAAGAAGTGGAGTTAAATTAATGCAATTAAATAAAAATTTTTTTAGCTTAACTTAACAAATGAAGAAGTTTTACAAGCATCGATTACAGCGCCATATTTAGTGGCAAGTGGTGAAAATAAGAAAGGTATAACCAATTCCATGTTGTGCATCGAACGGGAGTTGATACCATTACCCACCAATTATAGTTTGCTTGATGCATTAGACATAGCATTCAAAGCTCACTATGTCTTCAATCAAAATTTTGACGAAAGCGTTCGTAATTTTTGGTTGTTCATATCACATTTTGTCTTTAAAATTCAAAATGAACCATTACCGACTAAAGTTTTAGATGTAAGTAACAAAATAAGTCTCGAAATTTCGAGAATTGAACATTAACAGATTTCCTTATTAATTTTTATTTTAAATAATTAAGCTACTATTATCTAGTATTGAAATAAAATGGAATATTTTTGTTTTTTGTGCAAAGCACGTTTTACTGATTTAAAATTTATTATTACACACTTAAAATTAAAAGAACACGTTAGAGACGGCTGTTCGAATAAATTAATTAAATGTGTGATTAATGAAAATTGTGACAGCACTTTTTTAACATTTTCTGGATTACGGAAACATGTAAAAAAAAACACGTGTAATAAAGTATTTTCTGGCTTTGAAGTTCTGCCAGCCAGTTCAAATGAAATTACTGATCAATTTATTAACCAAAGCGAAATTTTATATACAAATAACTCAATTCCAAATTTAAATTCTGATGTTACAGAAAATTGCGAAACAAATTTTAAAAATTTCTATACTACCATGAATCAGCTAGGTCTTCCAGAAGACACAATTTCAAAAATATTTGTTGCCTCTAAAACTTTAATTCAAGGTATTATGCATTCATTCGATTCTTCTGATACTAATCAGAGACATAATAAAACTGCTCAAGTCAATGAACTACTTGGAAAATATTGTTCAAAATATCGTATATTCAGAAATAAAGTACAAAAAATCTTATGAAATTTTTTATTGTAATCATAGTAATAAAAAGTACATATTATCTTATAATATTAATTTAATTTAACTGCGTATATTTAGAAATTAACACACATTAGTTTTTAAAATATTATAATGATTAAAAATAAAACTTTGATTAGCTAAATGTGTTTGTGTTATTTATGAATATTGAAAATGGTTATAATCTAATGGAAGAATCGCATTCCTGGTGAATGCAGAAAAAATTAGGTGATGCCGCCACATTAATATATATAATTGTAAGTAGAAATAAATTTTAAAGCACCAAATTCTGGTTCTGATAAAGCAATGAACATTGCTTTTAAATATTTTATTGTATTTATATTTTTAAAATCACAATTATATTCTAATTGAAGAAACATTTTTCCATTTAATTAAAGTTACATTAGATAATACTTTTAATTGTGTTAGATATATACAGTAAGCATTATTAAGTTTTAATGCATCATAATATGCACTGTAAAGCAATGTGCATTATTTTTTAATATTATTGCCTTAAACAATTTTTAAATGCAGTTAATTTTAATAATAATTCAACGTTTCATTAAATTGTAATATTGTTATTGAATTAAATTTGAATGTTACGTATATTAATGATTTTTAAATGCAGCTTCTACTTTATTTTGTAAAGTAATGTTACTCTGGACCTATATGAAAAGCATCTTGCATTACATTTTTTTAAGTGTGTAATATTGATTGAAATAAAAAAACTGAATTTACAATTTAAAAATATTTACATAAGTATGACAAAACATTTCATGTAATTTAATAATATTAATAAATTATAATATGCACTATTAATTATTCGGTTATATGTATATTGGCACAGCAATCATATCCAGTTGCATAAACGTATATCGAATGAAGACATAAGAGGTGCCGTTTGAAATAAAATTGGCCTCATCAAAAAACTACGAGATTTGATAACGACAATGATGTGCAATGCATCGAGCTACTTGTGCCATACTTGTTTCGTTCCGGCTGATACGGTTCCGGCTGGCGTAACTGTTGGTGAGAATAAAACACAAAATACCTTGAATTCTGGCACAAACTTTATTTGAATAAAAAAAAATCAACAAATAAATCGTGATTGTACCTGATCTCATCAGCCGTTTTCCAGTTTCAACCTAAAATCAAAATTATCAAAATTATCAACAACATCTGGAAGTTATTTCAACATTTCGATCATCTGAAACTTCATTAATTTACCACTGGCTCATCACAGATCTACACATACAAATTTTGGTGCCGAAACCCGGGAATAGCAGATATTCAGCTAAGTAAAACCTTTTATATATTTTACTGTGTCGTTTGCAAACAATTAACCTGCGAGAAATTTGATTATCGAAATCCCCGTTGCGTGACAATTATTTTATACAACCTCGTGGTCATAATATTGTGTGAAGTAATACTTTTAATTAGAGTGAAATGGCCGACAAATTAATGATGTTGCGTGATCGAGCGCACACATCAATGAACAATATTTTGCAATTTGCTGAAGGAATAACTGAGACTACAACTTTTGAAGCAATAACAGTGCGGCGCGAAGTGCTCGAAAAACGATATGAAATTTTCAATGAGCTTGAATTACAGTTATTTGATTATCCAGCATATACATCGATTCTTGATGTAGTTGAAGAAACTTATTTTAAAACACGAGAGTTGTTATCCTGTGCTTGTTATAGACTTGGACGAAGTCAATCGAATAATGCACATGATTTGAATGCGATGAATTCTTTGAACAATTTTTGAACCAGCAGAAAACTTTCTATGAGGGAGTGAATACGTCGGAACACGCTCGTTTGCCAAAAATATAGAGCCATTCTCGGGCGACTATAAACATTGGGCCTCCTTCCATGACTTATTTAAAACTACAGTGCACGATAATCAAAAAATTAGCAAGGTGCATAAATTACAAATGTTAAAGGATTTATTAAAGGACGAAGCTGCTTCCTTAATCAGGCATATCCCTATAACAGAAAATAATTATATCGAAGCGTGGGATAAATTATGTAACCAATATAATAAAATGACACCCATTGTTTCTTTGTTAATCCAAACCTTTTATGACATGTGTTTCTGCCAACGAAGTTGTGTTACAGCTGATAATATAATCCGCGGACTACGAGCATTGGAACCAAACGCTGAGTTACGTGATCCATGGCTTATTCATATTTTGTTAGGGAAATTTTACAATGAGTCGAAACAGTTATGGGGAAATGATTCGGTTGGTAGAGACTATCGAACATTCAATAGTTTTATTATGTTTTTGAATAAGAGGTGTGACGCGTTAGACATTTTTAATGCCTCAAGTAAGATGATGGCATCAAAACCTAACACCAAAACCTTTCTAACTGTTATTCTAATATTATATACGACTGTTTAGCCTGTAGACAAGATCACCCGCTGTTCAAATGTCCAGAATTCAAAAACAAAACCATTGATGCACGAACAAAACTAACGATAGAAAGAGACTTATGTTGTAATTGTCTCTACAAAGGTCATGTAAGTGCCAAATCTTTCAGCAAAGCTTAATGTCTTATTTGTGAAAAGCGCCATAATACATTACTCCATCAAGGATCAAACAAAAATCTCCAATGGCAAGGATCCAGTCACCCCTCAACTACTCATCACATTCTAGTCAATCAGCAGCCCGATGAGCCAGGTCAAACCAAAACTGTGACAACCAAACTAAAACACAAGTACATCACACACTCTATTCATCAGAAACCACGGTATTACCAATAGCAGTTATTTATATTAAATCACGTACCGGTAAACTCCAGCCATTTGCTATTGGATTCAGGTTCTCAATCATCGTTCGTTACAGAATCCTGCGCACAAAGCCTAAGCTTTAATAGAAACCATGCATCCATATCCATTTACGGTCTAGCAACTGCATCAGCTGGACAAACGAAAGACAAAATCAATACGACCATCTATTTACGCTTATAACCAAACTTTAAGCTAACCGTTACGGCGCATATTATAAATAAAATTACAAATAAAATTACCAACTTCCTACCAACGAAGCCAATTAATCTCTCACACAAATTGACGTTCTTCTCGGAGCTGACATATCATTCGAAATATTAAATCCCGAAAAACGAATAGTAAAGGGATTTCCAATTTTGCAATCATAAAAATTTGGCTGGTCAGTTGCGGGCAACTTCCTTGAACAATTACCAAATGCCATCAATATGCACACTTCGTCGGAGTCCATAATTAATTCAGCATATGACGACTTACACCATGAGTTGAAGAAATTTTGGGAAATTGAAGAATCGATACCTACAACTAATCCAAATGTGTGTATGAATGAATGTGATATATTTTATGAACACACAACCAAAAAAGATAGCAGCGGTCAATTTATTGCCGTTTTAAAAAACCGAGACAATTACTAGGTAGTTCGCTTCAAACAGCACAACAACGTCTATTCGCTATGGAAACAAAATTTTCAAAGTCACCAGAATTGCATGAAGCATATAAATCATTCATCAATGAATATATCGAGCTAGGACACATGACGTATACACCAGTTAATATGATTCCCATAGAAAACGATGAGAAATACTATCTACCTCACCACATCGTCTTCAAGTTAAGTAGTAGTACTACTAAATTGCGAGTTGTATTCGATGCGTCATGTAAAACTAGCACTCAAGTATCACTGAACGATCTTTTACAAGTTGGCCCAAATACACAAATCAATCTTTCTACAATAGTGTTAAGATTTAGAAAACATGCAATTGCTCTAGTTGCTGACATAGAGAAAATGTGTCGGCAGATCCAAGTTTGCCCAAACGACACTAATTATTAACTGATTCTGTGGCGTTACAGTCCAAACGAAGGCATCCAAACCTACAAACTAAACAGTGTGACATATGGACCCTAAAGAAATCTGCAGAAAATTATCTTCAGACATGTCCAAAGGCTACATATGTTATAAGGAACGACTTTTATATAGACGATATTTAGACTGGTAGTGACACCGTTCAAGAAGCAATAGATCTGAAAGGGCAATTAATTGACATCTTAAAACAAAGCGGATTTAACCTACGCAAATGGAAATCTATTGATAATCAATTTCTAGAGTAATTTCCAAAACAAGAGATACAAAATATCCCAAAGCTTATTGAAGATGATACATCTATTAAAACTCTGGGAATTATCTGGAATGCAGAAGCAGACGAATTTTCGTTTAAGGTACAACGAGAGAATGATCCTATAGTGTCGACTAAGCGAAAAATACTTTCAGTTGCATCCATGGCATATGATCCATTAGGTTGGATTGCACCGATTATCGTTCTTTTCAAAATTTTGCTCCAAAAAATATGGCTATTGAAAACCGAATGGGATTCTATTTTACCCAATAACATCGTGCAATCATGGAAAAGTATCTATAATTCATTACCAGAACTTGAAATTATTCATATTCCAAGAAGATTAACATTATTAAATGGCCAGAAGCAGTTGAAATTACACGCGTTTTGTAACGTCTCCGAAGCATATGGTTGTGTCATTTAGCTGCGAGCTATCCATGGTATGGGCGAAATAACTGTAAACATCATTACCGCTAAGAGTAAGGTTGAACCAATTAAGCAAATTTCACTACCAAGGTTGGACTTGTGCGGAGCTGTACTTTTGTGCAAACTAGTAAAATTTTGCATGGAATCACACACTTACGATCAATTAGATATTGTTGCTTGGACGGATTCCATAATCGTGCTTCACTGGCTATCTGATGTTCTACGAAGGCGGAAGTCTGCGTTTGACCTTATAAGTGTACTTTTATTTCTTCTAAACAATTAAAAATCCATACGGGAATATATTCCCGGCCTAGGCAAGAAAAAATATTCTCGTACTATAATTACTTGTTGCTTAGCAACAAATACAACATACTGGAATCATGAGCTTTTCGTTTCGAAAAAACAACGGAAAGTTATATTTTTTCCTACGATCGGAGAAAGTATTTACCTGCTGATTTATCTACCAACAAAATGTATACCCTGATACGGAAATAAAATCAAGTTATTTTAGAATGATCTTCTACACAAAATTTAATTTGGGATTCAAAACCCCGTCAACCAATATGTGTTCTACCTGTATTCAATTCAAGGAGCAATTAAAAATTGAGAAGACCCTTCAAGAAAAACAGGACCTTATGGTAAAGTTGCGAATCCATAAGCTCAGGAGTATAGCTTTCAGTGAGCAACTGAACGATTAGAATGGCGGATTAGTTACAATTACTTTTGACTGTCACAAAAATATGGAGCTACCCAAGGCAGCTGATCAAGCCGCATATTTTAGTCGCCAACTATACCTATATTTGTTTAGAAGGGTAGTAGGCTACGGCTATTCGTTTTTAACACAAAATAACGTATTGTACTGTTGGACCGAGGATAGGCGACCGAAGGGTTTGAACGAAATAGCTTCAGCTATTTACCACCGGCTGTGCAATTTAAGCTTGGAAAATATAAGGACCGTGCGATTAGTGGCTGATGGATGCGGGGGACAAAACAAAAACTCAATCATGGTTGGAATGTGCGAATACTGGTTACTTAAATGTGCGCCACACAAAGTATCAACAGTTCAGTTGGTTTTTCCAGTACCAGGTCATTTATACATTCCACCTGATTGAGTTGTTGCTCCGGTCCATTTTCACACGGTGTTCTCAATATCGAAACATTAGCAAACATCTCAACATATTAACTCGGAAATATTAAGACGTTCAAGATGGGAGAGATCCAAGAATAAATAACAAAAACGCAGTTTAAAAAAATGTTATGAACACGCTCGCTTATCCATCTACTTACCTACAGAGTGATAAGCAACCTCAATTTATTTTTGTATAGGCAGACGATTCACGGCTTCTTTCACTGGTTGATCTATACTAAGCTCTATGGGCCATAGTTCATGTCCAAGCCAAATGCGAATGTTAATTCTGCACTACCTGTTTTTATACTATTGCATATGAAGTGCAATATTATTAGGCGTCCTTCAATTTGCATCCACAAAAAAATGCATGACCGCAGTCCACGTACTAAAATTTACACGATTACTTTACGTTCATCCATTAGATGTTTTCCATATTTCCGTTGTGTATACGTTCGCACATCTAAATTTGATTAATTAACTAGAACTGATTACATAATGATTTCACATACCATCAACTAAATTACCATCCATATCTTTGTACCATAACAGGATACGATTTATTTAAATACGGAACTGCATGTCATGTGATTTTTCATAAAATGAACCCGGCATTTTTTTATATCTTCCGTTTATGTGTTTTCCTTCCATGTACCGTCGCACTGCCTCATCTAATCTATCACCTTGATAAATTAGATTCAATTTATACGTACACATAAAAAAAAAGAAAATTCATGTGAAAATTATGACAAACACGCATAAATACATAAAAATGATAAAATATTTTCCGCATATTATTCCAAGCATTTATGTATAAATGGCATGGCATAATCTGGTGTATATACACTACACAGGCCCGAAATGTATTCATATGAAAGTGTCATAATGTATAGCTATTTGGTTTCTTCTGGTGGTCTTGTTCACACACATATACAGAGCATATAGTATTTTTATTCACATTACACTAATAATATGCGGAAATGGATATATTTGCTGTAACCATATATCCCAACAAGCAAACCAACCCGATCCACAAAAAAAAAAATTATAACACAAGAAAAATGAATCTGAAATTTAAATAAACCAGAAAATAAAATCACATTTCCATGTTTTAACATAAATTTTCCCAAGAATGGTTATAATTTTTCTTTTTGTGCGCCAACAAATTTTTCTTCCTCGCAAATTATAAAGCAAAAATTCATTTTTCTTTGCTGTTAGCTGGTTGTTTGGTGTGCTACCCGACTGTCGTCTTACATAACCGGATTTTTAATTTTTGTATTTTTCTACACCATACACATTAAAGGTTAAGTAGTTTTCCTGCATTTTCACAAACATGGTGTAATTTGTTGTTGTTGTCTTGAATTAATTTATCATGTTGGATGTTTAGTGGAAAATTTATTTTTTTATCACACACACAAAGAAAAAACTTAAAAATAAATGGGAAATAACTTAAAAGTTAACGAGAAATGACAATTTAATTAATTTACGAGGAAAACACATAAAAATCCTTTTTACTTAATTGCACGTCAATTATACATGTAGAATTATGATGTATGCGGTAAGGATAGTTTGAATCGCTTAATTTACGTTTTTTCGTTTTGCTGAAGAAAGTTGAGACACCATATGATGTCGATGACACATATCAAGTTCATAAAGGTGGAAAATATTTATTTTAACAGTAATTATCATCACCTGGGACGTGTATATGAGTATAGTGCTACATATCAGAAAGGAAATCCATTAAAATTTATGGAAATTCCATTCTACAATCTTTTCCCATTTCTGTTTGTTTAAAAAAACATCAACAATCTTTCAACTATTTCATTAAACTATGAGTATACGTACCATGATAATTATCAGTATCATTTCATGTATGCTTATTTCTTATACATGTTATTTGTGGAGGGTTACACTATTTCCACAATACCATTAAATGTTTACTGTGTTTAAGAAATGAATTATTGTAAGATGTCATTACTGAAATGAAGGGTAACTTGTTTCTTAGGGGATGTAATTACTTTAAGTAGTTTTTGTAGATAGAATTATATAGATAAAAGTAGTATTTTTTTCGATACTTTGGCTGTACTTCGACACTTTCGAGCAATTGTTAGTACTTTAGCGCAAATTCAAGAAATATCACTCGTAAATCGACCGATGCAATCCATTGGGTTTCATATCAGATTTGTCCAGCAGTTTAATTCAAAGACTAAGATATTTAATTCGTTTTATTATAACACAGCACCATTTACTGGTTTGAATGATAGGCCTAAAATCCAGATAATAAATATGCTTCTCGAGTAGTTGATTAAATATTTGTGATGCTTATATAAAACCAGGTTAGAAGCGTATTTAAAAAAATCTTTAAGTGGTCTCGATTATTTGGTAGGAGGCAGGACATTTGGGACAGCACAATCGAAGCAAAGCTAAAGATCTGCTATCTGGCCTTAACAATTACTAAATTTAGTAAATTTGTATTAAAGTTATTCTAATAGGTCTGCTCTAGTAAAGTTTTATGTTCAAGCGGTTAATTATACACACAGCGTATCACAGCAGGATTACATAGAAAGTTCACAAAATGTCTATTCTTTCAGTAATCCGTAAATAAACATTAAAGACGAATTACTTGACGTTGCTTTTTTCTATATAAGATTTATAACATAACGCAATCAAAAGGTTTAATTACCAAACGAGCAATGCAAGTCTGCAACAGCAAACGTAGCTGACAAACGAAAAAGTATTTATTTTTTTCCGAATTTTTGACTCATAGATGAAAAATTTCTAAAAATCACAACAATCGGTACAGAACGGGTGGGATTATCTGGCCTTAACAATTACTAAATTTAGTAAATTTGTATTAAAGTTATTCTAATAGGTCTGCTCTAGTAAAGTTTTATGTTCAAGCGGTTAATTATACACACAGCGTATCACAGCAGGATTACATAGAAAGTTCACAAAATGTCTATTCTTTCAGTAATCCGTAAATAAACATTAAAGACGAATTACTTGACGTTGCTTTTTTCTATATAAGATTTATAACATAACGCAATCAAAAGGTTTAATTACCAAACGAGCAATGCAAGTCTGCAACAGCAAACGTAGCTGACAAACGAAAAAGTATTTATTTTTTTCCGAATTTTTGACTCATAGATGAAAAATTTCTAAAAATCACAACAATCGGTACAGAACGGGTGGGATTATTGATTTGAAAAAATCAGTCTTCTCATCAGATCGCGTCGACTCATGTTGTATTACTTACATTGGAATATTGTCTTTATACCGTAAAAAAAAACAACGGAACAAACTAAAACAACGGAATAAAATATCGGACGAATCAATTCATTCACGAATTCATTGCTGTATCTACTTTTCGCGGACTTCGCACGTTCATTCGACACAATACTCGGAAACCGCAATATGGAAGGCACTTTGTGAAATTGGCATCCCACAAGAATTATGTGAATCCATAATCCAATAAGTAATCGAGTTCACTACAAATTTCACATCAACATAATCATTATTGTTTAGTATACGCTTGTCTTTCTGAAGTACAAAAAGTGCATTCGGCGATTTTTACATGAGTGAAATTATTCAACAAAGAAGTTCCATTAAATTTTGTGTGCGGAATCAATTTTGTTTTTGGTAACCGTATTGTTTCACGATTTGGAGATGTTAGTTGGTCATCATGATTACCCGACTTAATACCACCAGATTTCTTTTTGTAGTATTTTTGATCGTGTATACGCAAATAAACCGCAAGGACAACTACAAGACAACATAATAAATGAAATTATTGCGATTGATCAACCAGTATTGGCTTCAGTTATTGAGCAGGTACAGCAAAGAACAGCAGCTTGTGAAGAGGCTGATGGCAAGCATCTAACAGGTATTATTTTTAATTTTTTTTAACTATTGATGATTAAAACTATCTTTTGTAATCAAAATTATTCATTTGCAATAAAAAATTAAAAAATTATGTCAAAAATACAATGTTCAGTTACTTATGGCCCACCATGTACAATCCAGATTATTTTATTTTATCAACAGTCGCCATAGATGCACGGCCAAAATGATGATACAATTAAAATTTTGGATGAGCAACCATAAAATCCTAATCGAATAATATTTTGATCCATAATTTACTGAATAATATTTTGATCCTGGTCAATATATACAGGCTGTTCGTGAATGTCATCTAACGTCAGTTAATTTTTTGCTAAAAATTTAATTCCGATATTTATGATTGTTATCTGTTAATCCAAAAAAAATGTAAAACATTCAAAATTATTGAGGAGTAAGAAATTTAATTCAACATTCAACTCCGGTAGTTGTAAAGCGAGTTCCGTTTATTCCAACACCCATGAAACCTATGAAATTGAGAGCATTCCATCGTCCACCAATGACGAAATATTCGCATGGTCTATCAGCATTCACTCAACCTCATATTGTATTACCGCTGCTACAACACATTCAAAAGAAGAAAAAGCCACGAAAGTTTGAAATAATTGCGTCTAGTGGTGGAGATATGTGTTCTTTATGAGATCCGACTGGTCGGCATGGTGAAACAATTTTGGTTGAGTTTTGTGAAGCACATCCCGTTTTAATGAACCAAGTAGGAATGTGTTCGAAAATTAAAAATTATTATAAACGAAAACCGGGAAAAGATTCGGGTCCTCCAGAGTTTAAATATGGTGAAGTTGTGTTTGTTCACACAAACTGCTTTTTGGGAATAAGGGATTAGTATGTTCGGGAGATTGATGTGTTGTTTACAGCTGGGCAAGAATGCCTTCTATAAGAAGTTCCAAGACCAAATTCAAAACGTGCCAATAGTTTTGTTCGAGATTATTTGCAAGTTTTACAGGAAATTACATTTGCCCTTGGTCATGGTGAAAGATTAGTAAATAAACCACCGGTCGCTCAACAACAACCACCTACTCGACTGTGCCTATTGGTAAACATTTATTAGGCCGACTTCTGCTAATTTCGGCGTGCAATAAACATCATTCGATATATTAAACGGATCACTGTATGGATTTTTTGGTGGTGGAAAAATTTAACTTAGTTATATGTTGTTGACATTTATTCGACTGTTTGACATTAACGAAGACACCGTGTAAAATGCTACAATTTGATAATAGATGACACGTATTACAATATAAATATTATTATCTTTCTCATATTAGCTACATATAAACCAAAAGATGTCAGTAATCGCTTTTTAGAGCTTATTTAAGGCAAACACAGATGGCAGTGTAAACAAAAATTAATTTCTTCTTCGGATTGTAGGCAACTAAAAGTCTAAAATAATTCCCTCTAACCCTTATAAGCAAACATTTGTTACATTCATAAAATATTTTCCGTTATTTTTCAGAGTTTTCACGTTCTTTACATATTTTCTACAAATTAGACAAATTTTTATGTAATTTACGTTATTTACATAAAAATGTGGATAATGTTTTTTACATGTAAAATGATCAACACTGGTCTGAATGAACTAAGGCAACTGTTAACACGACTTTATGTGAAACTGCGAATTCTCGTGTCAACTTATACATTCTGTCTATAGTGGATAAAAAACGACCACTAGGTTTATCATCGTTACGGAAGCAAATCCGTGGCACCGCCAACGCCAAGTAAAAAAAATAATCCAATCATTCATAAACTCTTTGAAGCAAATGATAATAAACGTTTATATCAAAAAACGAATTACACTAGATCTGAGTTTACGACGAGATTTCGGGATTTTATTGTTGACGTCAAAGCACCGGTCATTGGAGCAGATTTTATATGCAATTTCAACCTGATGATTGATTTAAAAAAGTTCTTTGGTACATAATATTACTAAACTATCGATAATTTGTGACTCCCGTCATTTCGAAATATCTGTAACTGAAACCTTCAATCCACAATCACGATGGAACATGGCATTCATGAGGAGACTACCGCGCTTTAAATGCCCAAACGGTGACTAACAGGTACCTAATACTTTATATTAACGATTGCACGAGTATTATTCTTCACGACATTCCAAAGACAGCCATCACAACTCCATTTCGAAACCACTCAAGTGCCTCCGGAAATATAAACAAGCTTTATCAATGTGGGTAAGTGTAAAATTGTTGTTAAAGAACTACAATTTTTGTGACCTAAAATTTCGGAAAATGGTGTTTGACCTCTTCCCAGCATGGTACAGACCATTAATAAATTTTCTAAACCTCTTTTGGCACAGGTACTAACGATGAGAAATTATTACCGGAAATTTACACCGAATGCAATAGAAGTCCAATTCGGTCCAATTTCGTCCTTGCATCAGCCACATTACTTGCTTGTCCGAGAATAAACACAGAACTCGCATTACATGAGGTGAAGAAAACCTACTGGCAATGTTGAAAGGAAGAATATGCCGAATTTATATGGATAATAGAGCGCCTGTTTCTGCATGGAGGAAGGATCCAACACATCGATACATTTGATTACAATAAATAACCAGGAAAAAGAAATCGACGATGAATCATCAAAATCACTCAACGTAATCTAACTTCTCTAATTTGTAAACAAATTTCGACTCAAAAATTCAACCTTATACTCGTAAAACACGGAAATTCTGTCAGTAGCATCGGCTCATAAGCTTTCACATCCAGGTATAAACTTTACTTTGAAACTTGCAAACAAACATAATTTGTGGCCAAACGAACAAAAAGAAGTTACAAATTTCGTGTGTTGTGTACAATGCTCACGCCAGATCAACGATTAATTCACACTAACATTGATCTCATTGGACTATCGGTATTGTTCAGAAGCGATTTCATTAAGTGATATGTCTGCAGAATCAGTCGCACGTAGACTTTTTGGCTGTCGGATCACAAGTTTTGAATGTCCAGAAAATTCAACCGACCAGGATAGATAATTTGAGTCCTTTCTGATGCGAGAACTTTGTAGTCTCATTGAGTCTAATGGGATTCGAATGATGCCTTGTCATCCGCAATTAAACGGCCTAATATAAAATTGGCGTAGAAAGCACAAATCATCAATTATAGCAATGGAGCATGATGCATGGATTAACAACCTGCCAATCATAAAATTGTGTTTATCAGTATAGTTTAAGGAAGAACTTCTTATGACACAAGCTGAATTAGTCTATCATACGCTACGTATTCTAGGTGTATTCTTCGACATGCAAGAATTAAGTAAGAGTTAAAAATAATTATTAGTCAACTTGCGCAAATCAATGCGAATTTAATCCCAACAATATTCAGGAGCAAAATAACTCGTTCGCACAGACGCAGTCGTACCATCCGTATCGCAGGCGTATGAAGGACCTATAGTGAAGATAGCGGGTTTAATTTTATTAAATGAACACTCACTATATTTTTATTATTACCAATTATTAATTTATTAATGGTCAAAACTTTATTCATTTATAATTTTTTTTAACACAAGTCCACGACTTCAATGGTGAACGATTGTTCGGCACTTCTGGTTTTTACTTTTTCTTCACTTGCACCCGCGTGTGCGTATATGAGACTGTGTCTCTTGAACTTCAAAACCCGATTGTCCTTTTTCGTTTCTTATTTCTTTTCCCGTGTGAATATTTTAAATTCTCGATATTTATCGATAATCGATAATCGATAAATATCGAGATTCGAGAATGTAGGTGGCGAAATAGCTCTATTCAGCAAAACGAGCTATGCCTCGTAATTAAGCGGCGTGGTATATAAATAGTCTTGCTACGAGGAGTGCTACTAAGTGAAAAGGATTTCGAGCCGCTAGAGACCCTTCCTGTTACTTAAAAGAATACCGAAAATTTATACAATCAATATGTCTACGAGTATAAGTCTGTTGATCGACTAAAACCAGCATTTAGCTGGAGTGGCGAACAAAGTGGACCAAGATAGTCTACAAACAACGAATCAGCAAACAAGTAGCAGTATGCTGTTGCCACAAGCATCGCCAGAAACGAATCGACCGAAGCGTAAAGATGAACTACTCCATCGCTATCAGTAAAAAGGAAAGTACTGTGATACCCTCATCATATACAAAAAAAAAAGAATTTAATTTTGTTATGGTGGCACTGCAAATAGCTAAGTATTACTACTCTGCAAATTTACTAAATTAATTAAATATTTAGTATTGGTCTGACGTTCCTAAATCAAAACAAAAACCTATTTTTAAATAATGCAGGGCAGTTTTATTTTGAAAGAAAGCTGCGGTCCAAAATTTAACCGTTAGTTTTAACTATGCGACCGTAATATTTCTGTGAAAGACAAGTGTTCATGGCAAGTTTTTAAAATTTCATCTTATTAAAAAATATTTTATGAAATTGTTTTCTAATAATCACAATTTGTTTCATAAATTGATATCGCAGTACTCCACAATCAACATTAATCTCGACAGCAAATCCCTCTTACCTTAAATCCAATTTAATTTAGTTAAATTCTAAAAGCTCAGGATACATAATTTTTACTTACTCCGTACATTCATTCAAGATTTAATTTTCTTACAATTTCCATACATTTTTGTTGTTGCTAAACATGTATACACTGTTTGGTCTTAAGACGTTTCACATTATATACAGACAAAACAAGGAGATGTGCAAAAACGAAAGAAAATGTTTTAAAGATAAGGAAGATACAAAAAAAAATTAAGAAATTTATAAGATATCGTTCTAAATTGAAATAATACGATAAAAAAACTAAATCGGATTTTCAAGATAATAAACGAAAAAAAAAGGAAATTATCTCTTATCAAGAATTTTCCATGAAATTAGAAATAATTCCAGCTTTTTTCTCATCTTTGTCGTCGTTTCACGTTACACATTGTGTATAAAATATGTTGCTGAACAGATTTACTTTTTCACTTTCTTTCCCGTCCTTTTTCTTTCGACGACGTTTCTTTTGTTTCAAAAAGGTAGATGACATATTACTAGAGCTTGTATACACCACATATATAAAACATTAATGGTTATATGGTTTTCAAAGAAATTTTTTATTTATTATGTGGGAAATTACCGCCATGACATTAATTTGTGTTTTGAGAAGAGTACACAATACGGATATATTGGAAAAGATTACTCTAATAATCTTATATACAACACCTGAAATAACTTAAAAAACAACCACACGTTTCTATTTTCACCACACATATCGTACATTGATAAAAAATGGTTGGCAATTTTTTTGTTGAACCTAAAATTGATTAACTTTAATAACCTTAATTTCCCTTATACTATAGAAGATATGAAAAATTTTCCAGTACGAAATCGTTCCGTTGGCAGAATAAGGATTTCTCAATCACATAATAATACACAAAACATTATTTTGATTATCAATTCGATTTTTTTAAACAAATAAAGGAATAAAAAGTTCCTCGATTCTCTATGTAAGGGTGTGTGTATGTTATGTTCCTACAAATTACTTAACAAAAACCCCGACATTTTTCTTTAAAGAAAACAACAATAAGTCGTTTCTATCCCAATCGAAGTTAAAATCTTCCCGTTTTCCAAAAAAAAGATTCTTTAGTTTTTCTTTGAGTTAAGTTCGTTTTTTATATTTAAAGGATTTTCAATGGGAGCATGAACAGAAATACGAGGAAAAGGATAATTTCATAATAAGAAAATTGATTACAATTCACATGAGGATGTCTCTTTTCTCGTTTCGCTCATCTGTATGTATTTTATTTGTTATCAGTTAGGTTTTCGGTTTCAGTTTTTTTTTTGCGATTGGGGTTTTCACAAGAAGCTCACACAAAAAAAATAAAACTCAATATCTTTTGGGATTTTTTTTTTATTTTCGCACACAGCATCACAAGGCAGCATGAAAAAAAGCTTTTATTTGACAAATTTAAAGCACACGAAGATGTGGAAAAAGAAGTTTATATAATATGGCACAAAAAAAATAAAAACCGAACAAGAATTTTCTTAACTTTTCTACTTTGTTTGGATTAGATATAAAAGACGATATGGTAGAACAAAGATTGATGATGTGAAATTATTCAAAGTGTATTGATAAGAATATACGTAACGTGTATTTAAGAAGCAAAAAAATATTAAGTTGAATTATTTTCTATTCCGATGCAATTTAATTTGCCTCGAGGATAATTGAAAATTGTGTAAAGTGTTGTCTTTGTTATTACCCTGTACTTCAAAGTATGCTCTATGCTTCAAGAGGTATTTTAATCTTATCAATTAAAACTATGTAAAACTATGCGCTTATTAGACTTGATGTTTGCATTAAATTATTGATGGAAAATAACATTTGTTCTTAATAGCAGTTACATGCCAAATAATCTGAGAAAAGCTGATATCTTTATAATTTAAAATATGAGAGAAGAGAAGTAACACTTCACAAAGCCTAAACTTGTTGTTTATTCACCGCTAGGGCTAGAACCCGAATCCTTTCAAAATTTAGTTGTTACTGATTTCTGTAATAAAATAAAGGATCGTGGTTTATTAACATAAAAGTATGTGCCTTGATAAAAATGTAAACGCCGTCTTTCTATTTTTATGTTTATTCTTTGTTGTCCAAGACGTAAATTTTTTTACTAAAATTTGGTCACTGCACCGGAAGTTGCAAATCTCCAACTTTCCTCAAGGATTTAAGCTTTTTAGATGTAATTTAAAATAAATAAAAATGCAATACAGTGCAATAAATAATTTTAACAGTATTATTTGAAAGGCTAACCTAGTGAGAACAAAAATATTGCAATTCAAATTTCGACGAAATGTTGTTCGTTTTGAATTTCTTACAATTAAGTGAAAATGAAGATTTTTGAAAATTAAAATACTGTTTTCCCCCTGAGTAGCTAGTTTCAGTTTGTTTTATCTTGTAAAATAAAGTCTGTATTAAGTAGCAATTGCAATACCGGCAAACCGGTTTACCGGTTAAATAAAATTAAAATGCATACTTTTATTACCGGTAATTTTGTCGATAATTACCGGTAAATTAGGTAAAACATTTTTATGAAAACCCAAGAAACTGCCGACATCCATCCATTACTACCCATCCATCCATTTATTACTACACTCATCCAATCCAGTAAGAAACTACACTCATATATCCATTAAATTGAAAAAAGGGATACATTTTTGTCCAATTTTATTTTTTTTACTTATTTTTTACTGTCTGTTGTATTTCGGATTTAGTTTCGTTGCTGGCGTGCTCCTAAATTTTTATGTAGTAAAGATCAAACCTTGATATTTATTCTATTTGCAAATCATTTTTTCAAATAGGCCATTTCATGAACAAGCTTATCATTTCATTGAAAAGTTAATATTTTTTTCAGACATGGATAAAAATTGTCCATGGAATTATTTTATACGGATACAAAATGGAAGTGCAGGTCAATTCAAGAAGTGTTCAAAAACAATTAAAACTTTTGGCGGCAGTACGAGTGGTATGCATGCACACCTTCGAACCCAGTATGAAATTAACCTTTTAAAGAGAGATAAAGCAGATGAATCAAATAAAATTAACCTTCTCCCTGAACATAGTAAAATGAAACATTATCTGTGCATGGGGTAAAAAAGCACCCCAATGTATTTTGTACTTAAAAACTATTTCCTATAACAAAAATGATTATTTTTACTTACTTATAATTTATTTAATATATATCTAATGTATTAAAAATACAAAAACTCAATGTAAAAGATAACTTATAATTAATTCATTAAATTTTGATTATTAAAATTATTAAACAGAAGAGTCATCAACTTCTTCATGTTGTTGATGATAAAATATCAACTATTTCTAAATTAATGCAATCGTCACACACGGTTTGTTGATGTCTTTTGCATGCTGGTTTATCGCACACGTGGCCAGTTACGTATGTTTTCACGTTTTACGACTTTTGGTTGTTGGTTTTGAGCGGTTGCTGCTAATCTGAATTTTACAACATTGTATCTTATTTGACTCATTGCGATTTGTTCGCTTTTTCCCAAGGACCTGAGGGTGGCAAGTCTTTTTGATTTTATTGTCCACCAGCTCCAACGTGAAATTCTTGAGATGCTGGTTTAATAATTTTTGCAAATTATACGCGGCAAAACCCGCCGCATCTGACATGTTGAAGAAGAGTACCATTGGACATTTTTTAATTTTTCGCTTGCAGGTATATGTTTTAGCCGATTTATCCACACCGCCTTTAGTTTGGTTATAATCGATTATGATGTTCACTTTACCAGTGGTTTTATCGATTTTGCGATGTTGTTGTGTAAGTAGGCGTTGACTCTAATAATACGTTTTTTACCGCTTTGTGAATATGAGTGTTTTTTTATATTCATTCCAAATATTCCGAACGTTTAGATTATGACATATTATGTTTTTTTGTTTATTCCATTCCTTCTATTCCTTTTCTATGCAGTTTTTTTATTTATTCTAGACATTCTGAACGTATTCTTTTCGTACTAGATGAAAAGATAGAATGAAAGGAATACAGTGTATCGGCAAGTGGTAGGGACTCAAGTCTATGTACAAAAAAGTTAAAGACCACAATGAAAAAAGTGGTAATTCTTATAAGAGATAGGAATATTTCGATTTGATGCACGAAATCTTGTACAACCGTCCCGAAATAAACCCTTCTGCCACTTGTTCCAGCGATCAAGCAAACGTGACAATTACGAACCCCACTGCAATCAATTTGTCAACTTCGGAAGATTTTGATCTGTCCGATATGATAGAGGTAATGCCAACTGTTACCGTACCTTCTGCCCTGCAAAGAAAGCGCTAGGCTAATGAAGATTTTAAGAATAAACGGCACGATGAAAAAATGCAGAGGGCCGATAAGTTTTTAAATTTGTTTGAAAAACTAATTGATAAAATTTAATAAATTTTTACCGTTTATTTAATTAATGTAAATGTGAATGAAATGAATGTGATTTGAAATGTGATGAAATATTTAATAACAATAAATTTTATAATTAATTTCTAATATTCTTGATTTTCGTCTTCGGAGTCGCTGGATTCGTCAGCAAAAAACCTATCTTAGCGGTTAATGCTAATGAAATTATTTTTTGTCTATCCATCCCGTTTTAATATTTAATTTTATTTAATTTTTTCACTTTTAATTTGTACGCAAAACACTTTTAATTTGTACGCACAACACTGTAAATAACAAACAACTAAAAAAAAATAAGCTGTCAAAAATCTATTCCATTCCTTCCAAATCGTTTTTTTATTACATTCTGTTTGGAATATTTTAAAGTCACGTGATCAGTATTCTTTTCCTTCTATTCCTTCTTTGGAATGAATATAAAAAACACTCTATAGCTAACTATTGTCATGTTTCCATCAAAACAGAAAAGATGATTTTTTCGATGTTTTTTTCTCCATAATTTTTTCTACAAGCTGGCAAATTGTAAAAAAGTTATCCATTGTGATATTTCTACTTTTGATTAGATAAGGCAAAGACAAACGGTGCGCCAAGCTAACAGTTAAATTTTGAAACTTTTACTTCATTCGGTTGACGTTCAACATGTATTTCTCCTTTCAGAAGATAATCGTTTTCTGAGTCACATACCCAGAATATTTTTATACCGCATTTCTCAGGTTTACTGAAAATATATTGTCGGAAGTTACATCCACCTCGTTTAACAAGTAGCTGCTCTTCAATTGTGAGATTAGCTGATGGGTTGCATGATTATCTCTAAATGCTGCCAGTTTGTCCTCTTTCAGTCGGACTTTACTGGTGCGAAGTTGTTGCGTTCTCGCCGGAGACATAACGGCTCTATAGAAAGGCCGACTATCAGTTTGCCAAGTTCATCTAATCTTTCGCCCCAGTTTTTACGTAAACCGGCGTACATAAGTATGTGGTGTACCGTTTAAATTTTAAATTTTATTATTATTTTTATAAGTTTCATTTTTCTTTATAATTAAAATACTTTACCTTGTTGAATGTTTGTTTTTGTTGTTATATTTTGTTGAGAGATCTTGTCAGTAGAGAAATGTCCAACAATGACATTTCGTAGAGGTATAAATAATGGGTACGTTTTATGTGAGAAATATAGTTAGGTAGAGTTTGGTAAACTTTGGAACATTGGTGATATAAATAAGCTGCCACTTTATCCTCAGTTTGGGAGTACTGAGGATAGAGATATTACATGCATGATGTATATATAAATAATCATATATACATCATTTGGATATATTTACCAGCATCAACTCCTAAATTGGTGACCCCGCAGCAAAGTTCCATCAAGGGCAGCAAGTAATTTTTGTCATCAGCATAAAAAAATGTTTCAAGAGCAGCAATAGAGGAGCCTTCGTAGAGGAGCATATTTTAAGAAAAAATCCAGTTGCAGTGACTGAAGTTCCAATCAGTCTTCAAGAGGAAATATTCCGTTAAGCACTTGGAATATCATAATCAATCTCCAAGAGGAAATATTCCGCAGAACAGCTAAATTATTCCAATCTGCATATAAGAGGGAAGATTTTGTAAGCAGCCGGGAGTGGTATACATAATAACTTATGTTAGATGAAAATTGTAAGTGCCATCTATATTTTTCTTAAGTAAAACGTACTCCATTTTCCGTCAGTAACAAAATCATAAAAATAAAAATTATAAAAAATTAAATATCAATTTATACGAGTAATGTTCAGCATTTCTTGTGTTTTTTTCGTTTGTTCATCTTTTTTCTTAATTTTATGTTTCGTGTCTCGTTTCGTGGTGTGCGGTATAAATACCGACGATGAGGAAACGAGTTCGTCCCATTCGCATTCTTCTGTTAGGAAAAATTTTTCGACTACAAATAAAGAAATAATCACGTTGACTCACGAACAATTACGTACGTTAATACAGTAGACGATGAAGTTAAATCTATTAAATGTTTAACTCAAAACTAAGTAGAACATGTAGCGTTTAAACCACCCCAACCGTTGTACACACAGAATCCTGAGGTCTGGTTTGCTATTTTGGAACAACAATTCCAGGTAGCAAATATTGTTATGGAGACCACACGGTATTCACATGCGGTTGGTTCATTGGACGCTAGGCTACATAATAGGTTTGCCAATCTAATCATGAAAAACAAAGGCAAACAACCTTATACCTTTTTTAAGCAGGAGGTACTCAAAGTTTTAGGAGAATCAGAACGTGCGAAATTAAATAATTTGTTACACGGGTTACGGCTTGAGGATCAAAAACCGTCGCAGTTGCTTGAACAGATGTATATGAATGCAGGGGGCCATTTCTAAGAGAGCACTGTTAGACGATTATGGTTGCAATGGTTACCGCAACAATTGCAGTTGGTGTTAGTTCCATTTGAAAACGACGTTACATTGGGAAAATTAGCAGGACGAGCAGACGATTTAATCGAAACAATGTCGCAACAGCAAATCATGGAAATCAGTGATAAATCGCATGTAGTTAAAAGTAGAGAATCTTCTATAAATGAGTTTCAAGAGATGTTGGCTAAGTTCCGTAAGGACATTTTAATTGAAGTGTCTGCTTACATGGCACATCAAGAAGGGCTCATAGTCCACATAAAGCTTCTACAAATTTATCCAAATCTAGAGAACGATCGTACTATGAAACTGAGTGTTTTTATCATCGACGATTCAAGGACAAAGCTACGAAGTGCGTTTCTGGCTGTCGGCATCATAGCAAGTTCTTAGTAAGTAAATCTCAAAATTCAAGAAACTAAATTCAGATCAGCATTTTGAGACGTATGTTGATGAAATTTCTACAAATCGTCTTCTTATTTTTGACCAAAACTCTAAAAATAAATTTCTGGTAGACACAGGTGCAGACGTGTCAGTTTTACCCAGAAATTTTAGTAATAAAATAGTTATCGAAACCGGAATTTCATTTATACGCAGCAAATGGCTCCAAAATTAAAGCCTACGGAACGCAGACAATTTTGTTAAATATTGGTTTACGCAGGGTGTTTAAATGGTCTTTTATACTTGCTGACGTATCTAGGCCAATTATCGGTGCAGATTTTTTTAAATCAACCGGATTAGTTGTTGATATTGGGAAAGGCAAATCCAAGTCTTTCTTTAGCATTGTTGGATAAAAAGAAAATTAATCCGGAAATCAACAAGTTATTAAAAAAAATCGAAATAATTACCCGGGAAGCTGTTAATATGAACGCTCCGAAACATAACGTTACGCACTGTTTGGAAACAAGAGGTCAACCGGTTATGTGTAAAACGAGGCGCTTAGCTCCCGATAAATTAAAAATAGCTAGAGATCATTTTGAAAATATGATGGCGCAAGGTATCTGTCGACCTAGTAAAGTGAGTGGGCTACTCCGTTACATTTGTTGCCCAAGAAAAACGGCGAGTGGAGGCCCTGTGGAGATTATAGGGCGTTGAATAATGTGACAGTTCCCGATAATTGTCCTGTACAACATTTACAAGATTTTTCATTTCAACTCGCTGGTTGCACAATATTTTCGACATTAGACTTGGTTTGAGCTTACCATCAAATTCCAGAAGAACCACAAGATGTACCAAAAACAGCCATAGCAACACCATTCGGATTGTTCGAATTTAATAGAATGACATTCGGAATGCGGCACAGTCGTTTCAGCGATTAATGCATTCTGTGTTAAGGGGATTGTGGTTCTGTTTTGTTTATTTAGACGATATTCTTATTGCATCCACTTCATTGGATGAACATTTATCGCATGTTGAACAGGTTTTTCAACGCTTGGCCGAAAATGGGATAGTAATTAAGTTGGATAAATGCGTATATTTGTACAGCAAGAAATCTCCTTTCTGGGGCATTCTGTAAATACGAAAGGAATTTTACCATCTCCAGCGAGAGTTGAGGTAATTCATGATTTTCCGCAACCTGTTAATGTTCAACAATTAAAACGTTTTTTTAGGAATGATCAATTTCTATAGACGATTTATTCTATCTGTGGCGCATGACCAGGCCATTTTAAATAATTTTTTCAAAGGTTACAAAAAAATAGTAAAGAATCAATTGTTTGGTCAGAAGAGTCTGTATCAGCATTCAAAAAGTGCAAAAGCAAATTAAGTGATGCCACATTGTTAGCTCATCCAGATATGTCGGCAAAACTATCAATAATGGTAGATGCTTCAGACGTAGCAGTAGAGGCGGTTATGCAACAGTGGGTAAATGAAGTTTAGCAACCACTTGGTTTTTATTCCGTTAGGTTAACTGAGACGCAAAAGAAATACAGTACCTACGATCAGGAGTTGTTAGCGGCTTATTTAGCGGTGAAACACTTCCGATTCTATCTCGAGGGAAAAAATTTCATACTCATTACGGATCATAAACCACTCATTTACGCTTTTAAACAAAATTTAGACAAAGCTTCACCACGACAAAGGCGTCAGCTAGACTTTATTGGACAGTTTACAACAGACTTGTGACATGTAACTGGTACAGACAACGTAGTAGCTGATACGTTATCTAGGGTAGAACCTATTGATATTCACGAGACTATTGACTATACCAAACTGGCTACGGATCAATTACAAGACTCGGAACTGAATGACATACTAAAGGACGAGAACTCTAGACTAAATTTGGTACGACGACCGTTGGCTTTCAATACAGAACATTTCATTTACTATGATATATCGACGGGACATGCAAGACCTTTCATCCCGAAAAAATGGAGGAGGAAGGTATTTGAGTTGCTACACAATCTTTCGCATCCTGGAATAAAAGCTTCGGTCAAACTGTTGTCAAATCATGTAGTGTGGCCTTCAATGAAAAAGGATGTTAAGGAATTGGCGCAAACATGTTTGGCTTGTCAAAAATCCAAAGTATCAAGACACACGCAAGCATCAATTGGTAATTTTAAAGTTACTAAAGAGAGATTTTCAGAGGTTCATACTGACCTAGTTGGACCAGATATCTATGCAAATACTACAAGTAGCAAGTGCTTTTTATTCAAATTGGAAACCTCGATTTGGTGTTCCAAATTTCATAGTAACAGATCAAGTTTCACAATTTGAATCGAATCTTTTTGCAGAATTATCAAAATTAATCGGTTTCGAAAGAAGGTGTACTACATCGTATAATCCTAAATGTAATGGCATGATTGAACGTTGGCAGAGGACATTAAAATCAGCGATTATGAGTCATAATAGAACGTATTGGGCAGAAATATTACCACTTGTATTATTAGGTTTACGTACCTCTTTTAATGAGGAGTTAATAACTACTCCTGTAGAGTTGGTATATGGAAGTACCGTCAGAGTTCCTCGGCAATTTATGGAACCACCAAATACTTCAGTTCCACAGTCAGCATTCGTGAATAATCTAAAAAGACATTTTGAAGAATTAAAACCTATTAACACGTCTCGGCATTCAAAGGAGAGATTGTTCATTAACAGGAAATTGAAGGATTGCTCATGTATTTATACGTACCGATGCAGTCAAACGGGCACTTCATCCTCCGAATAATGGTCCTTTTAAAATTTTAAACAGGGATGCAAAATTTTTTGAGCTAGAAATAAAAGGTAAAAAGTTAACATTTCAATAGACAGACTCAAACCTTGTTATAGCGAAAATAAAGATGAGTTTTTCAACAATCAGTCATTAGCGACTAATGTGTCATCAAATTTTGATGAGAAAGCTGATGAAATGATTTCAGAAACTCCAAGATCCTAAAAGAAAGTAGTTTTTGATCAGCATGTGCAATCTAGTAATGAGCCAAAAGAGGTGTTGTCAAGACATGGTCGTGTGATACAACTACCAGTACGATTTCAGAATTCAAACACCAGACTTCGTATCGTGTAATTTAATACTTACCAATTTTCTTAAATTCCACTGGAAGGGGAGTGTATGTGGTGTACCGTTTCTTTATCATCGGTATTTTCTGTAAATATTATTATAAAAATAAATTTATTAGATTTTATTATTATTTTTATAAGTTTTATTTTTCTTTATAATTAAAATACTTTACCTTGTTGAATGTTTGTTTTTGTTGTTATATTTTGTTGTGACATCTTGTCAGTAGAGAAATGTTCAATAATGACATTTCGGAAAGGTATAAATAATGGGTACGTTTTATGTGAGAAAAATAGTTAGGAACAGTTTGTTATAACTGGTACACAATTTGGTATTAGTTGACCTGATGAATCACAGAGTCCTTAGCCAAGTTGTATACCAGAAAAATTGTATATAAGTTTTTGTTTTTAAATTTTCTGACCATAATAATTTTATTGTGAAACATTGGTGATATAAATATGTGCCGCTTTATCCTCAGTTTGGGAGTACTGAGAATAGAGATATACATTCATATACATGCATGACATCAACTCCTAAAAGTACTCCAATCAAGGCATATATTTCTTCGGAGTCCGTAGAGTACCAAATCAGAGGGCATTTTGCTACAGATGTAAATGTAATGTCGTAATAATAATCTTTGGCTTTTCTGTTTGTCTCACATACAATAATATTTAATAATGTTTCTGGAAAAACTCATTTGAAAAACATTAGTGGTGGATTTAGATTGTCAACCAATGAGGTCGATGATAATCCTTCCTTTTCTTTTAAAATGTCAAAGTTTGGAACTTTCGAAAGAAGAAGTAAAAGATGTAGGAAAAACGATAACACAGTCCAAATACACATCTTAATAGTACACTTACACAGGATATGACAGCAATTTAGAACTACACAGAATTGAAAATGGCGAAAAAATGAATAGAATAGAGGAGTATAAAACTTAGCAATTCAGGAATAACCCACAATTATTGAACGATGCATAAACCAAAAAATGATTTATTTTGTTACCATCCATAAAGTCGGTGTCGGTAAAATTTTAGTTTTTTGTGTTGTTTGTACTGATTTTTATACAGAAATGTATGGGGTAACCTTATTCTAACGATAAATAAAATCAATAGACTATAACTCGGTCAGTTAGTTAATTAGTTTTTTATTTACATTTTTGTAGGTCTGGGGTAGTTTTTTTCCCTAATGTACAGAGTGAAGGTTAATTTGGTAACAGCCAAAGATGGTTTGCTAAGGGTTATAATAATATTCCAAAGTCTCTAAATACGATTCGAAGAATTGTAAATGAATAAACTAAAAGAACTAAAAGCTCGAACTATTCAAGGTGAAAGGTTTAGCATCACATTATATGAGTGGACATCTGTAAAAATACGTCGTTATACGAGTATGAACGTAAATGTACATGCAATTGACAAATTTTGGAATCTTTGTCTTGCTAGAGTTCACGGATTAATGCCAGCTAATAAATGTATTATCCTGTTGGAGAACAAAATTGAAACATTCCGTATTTCGTTGGACAATGTCGTTTCAATTACGACAGATGGGTAATGAAAAAAGTGGGAACTTTAGTTGCCGCAAATCAACATTTGTGTTTAGTGCACGGCATTCAATTAGCAATTATCAAGCTTCTTTATGATAAAGATTATTACTATTCATCAGAAAATGCAAGTGTTATTATCTGAAACAAACGTTGATCCGCCGATTATTAGACATGCAAATATAGATCCGCTGAAAGTAGCCTGAACGGTAACTGAAATAAAATCGGGATTTGTTGTAATAAATTGTACTGAATGTGTAACAAATTATGTTACAGGTTTCATTGTGGCGGGCTAATTTGGTCGGTGCAGGTTTAGAGTACTTTGATATTGTCTTCTATTACATGTCAAACATTGATTTACTATTCATTAAGAAAGTTGCAAACGACATTTTGTTCTCAGATTCAGACAACAGGTGTAGTGATTTTAGTATAAACATTGGGTATAAACATTTAGTATAAACATAGGGGTTTTACCTATTTTAAATTTTAACGTAATAATCAATGAACTTGAAAACTTCGACTGGTTCGACTATGGTCTGTGACGAAAGAAATCAAAATATATTTCAAAAAAATCTTATTCTTTTATTACCAAACAAAAAATTTTCATAAATATTTATAGGGTTTTTATCTACTTAAGCTCATAAAATGAGCACAGTACGAACTGAGTATAAATCAAAAATTAAATAAGATCGGCTTGTCGGACTTATTGGATGAATTGCGGGAATTAGCAGTAACCAAATCTTATATCGTCAGAATAAACAAGCCTAGGGCTAAAATTAGCCCTCTACGTTTAGTAAATCTCTTGTCGCTTGATGATAACCTTTAGTAGAGAAATTGCGGAATTTTTGCAAGCACTGTATCACTATATACAGTTTATCCGCTTGATTAACTTAAGGCTCATTGATCTTAACAAATTTATTATGTGAAATTACTTTTCACTATAAAATTTATTTAGAAAAAATTGCCCAACCATCTTTGTTTCGTAAATATTTACACGAAACTAATCTCATAAGTAGCCCATTAAAATACATCTCAATTTCCTAATTTCCAGGGAAAGCCAAAATTGTTGCACATCCAATTCTTTAAATTCCGATTATGCATAGTGGCTATTACCAGTACTATAAGCTTATATTCTACCCCTGTTACTGTTTGTCATTCTGGCAATCGATTCTTCCCACATGCTTTTAGACTAAGATGCATTGGGGCGAAGAAACACGTCGGTTTAATTGAAGAAAACACTTTAGTTTTAAATGAATTCTGTACATATGTATTAGAAGTCAATATGATGAATAAAGTTTCCATAATTTGACTTTTGATAATATTTTATCAGTGCGGTTCATATAAAACAAGAGACTTATGGTTTACTCAAGGTTTCAAATAATTTTTTCAAAGCGCTGCCCTTTGCATGATGTATGGTTTTATAAACTTTGTGGTTATCGAGGCCGAGTTAAATACACTGTGTTTAAGTTGTTATTCTAACCGCGCTGTAACGATTGAAACATGTGAGTGAGAGAGACTAACTTTAAAGACAACATCAAAATATAAAATACGCCATTGGAAGAAAATTACGTACAATGCTTCTGTATCTGATCAAATGGTTCACAATTAATTATGTAAAGCAAACATTGAATTGAAGCAATCTAAGAAGATTAATTAGCTTATAAATAGGCTTGATAAAATGCTTACAAGGCGGAAATATGCATGCTTCTAACATCGATTAGCTCGAGAAACTGGATTGTTAAAGCGGCAGGAAATGAACGAAACAAAATGTAATGCCAAAATTCCAAAATTGATCCACAAACAAGCTACTAAAACTCTATGGCAAACTGATTTAAAAATTGCATAAACATGAAATATTTACTACAGTGAACGGTTAACTCGATTATCAGCACGCGACCAAAAAACTCGAAAAATTGGAGTTGGCTTTGAATTTTATTTCACTTCGGCGTGTTTCCTTTTCAAAACTTGTTTTATTTTCTCATATAAATTTCAACAAAATATGAATATTTTTAACACGCTACGCCAAAAAACACGAAAGAAGCTACTCAAATTGTTTGTAATATTCGTAACTTGTCTCAGCTTGGTATTGATAATTCAATGTAATTTATTTGACCAGATTTCGCCATTTATAATAATAAATTCTCAATTCGTGTTTTTCAGCTAAACTATTTAAACTTAAGAAAGAAACTAGATATAGCGAACTTTATGAAAGAATAAGTTCGCTACCAATAAATGATACATGGAAGATTTGTAATTCGTTTAGATTAGATGCTATTAGCAACGAATTCGCACACAATTTTCAATATGCACCGACAATTTATTTTATTACGCCAACCTATCCTAGAATGGAGCAGGTGGCTGAGATAACACGCCTCGGCCAAACCCTAATGCATGTTGAAAACTTATTTTGGATTGTAGCCGATGATAACGAATTATGTAATCCTGCATTATTTCGGTTACTCAAGAAGTTTGGTATGTTATGAACTTTTCATTCAATTTACTTCTCTTTAGATTATACGTAAGTGCATTATTTCAGATACCCCATGTGTTCACATATCTAGTCCAGTGCCCAATATTTTTCGCCAATTTAAGTCGTTCATTCCGCGAGACGTGTCTAATCGCAGAGCAGCTCTCTCATGGATCAAAAATAACACTATTGAAGCCGGAGTTCTTTATTTTGGAAACGATGATTACACTTTTGATTTAAGATTATTTTCAGAAATAAGATTTACAAAAAAAGTTTCTATGTTTCCAGTTGGACTTGTTGGGCCTTATGCATTAAGTTCACCCGTTGTTCATAATGGAAGTGTTATCGGGTTTTTAGATCCGTGGCCAAGAAATCAAAAATTTCCTGTTGATATGGGTGGATTCTCTGTTAATTTAATGTATTTATCATTATACCCGAATGCTATAGTACCATATTGGTCTGGATATAAAGAAAATGAATTTTTAAAAAGCTTGGATCTCAATTTGAGCGACATAGAACCAAAAGCCAATAGTTGTACTGAAATTTTGGTTTGGCGTACACGAGAAATTTTTTATAATACTCCAACACTAAAAATACCATCAAGGAACTACATTTACATCCAAACAAATTTACGAAAACTTCTAAAATCCTCGGGATCGATGGGTCTTACCATTTTAAGTTCCAGTAAAGGTAAATAGGTATGATATGTGTTCCCAACTATTTATAAACCAAGATATTCTTTTAATAGGTTACACTCTAAAAATAACTGCAAATGGAAGAATAAAGATTATACATTATTGATGTAAATTAAGACGCTTATATTGTTTCAGAAAATTTAATATCTTTCATCATATTATTCGAAAATATAGTAATGGAGATGATCATTGTAAAGTTTTATAATAAATACGACAATTTGGTTAAAAATCTATAAGTTAAATCATGTGATTGATGCAAACACTTATTAACACCTGCAATGGTAGGTCAAGCAATAATAACAACGAATAAAATCTGCCAATTGGTTTATCTTTGCATCCAAGCAAAGCTTTTCTTTCCATCCAAGTAGCTTATCGCAGTAGAGCTTGTTTGTCTCTTCGATAGCGATAGATTAGATTATGTTACGTTGAAGAGGTTGCTTATGTGCGCAATGACCGGTGGTGGCCTGGTTTAATATTACAGTATCTTACTCCTTCCTCATTTCAACAGAAGCTGTTCTACGATTCGGAAGCAGTGTTAGATTTGTCGGATTACTTATGTAGTTTTAAGGAGCCGTTAGTTCGATTTCGAAATGACCTAAATGTGTTTATCTTTTGTGTAGTTATACTGAAAATGTATTCATTATTTCATTAGACACATTAGATATGCCTTCTCGAATATTCCCCGAAATGGGGGTATTATGTAAGAATTCATTCATTTCGTATTTGAAGAGAAATTAAGTTCAGCTTTGGTTAAACTAAGAACTGTCTTGCTAAATAAGAAGAAAGAGAATGAAGTGAGAAAGTGTTCGTCCATCTTTCGTTTTCTGAATTTTCCGCTCCTCATTTTTGTTTGACCGCAATGTCTGAATAATGAAATTCCCTTTATCTCATTGAGAGACGAGTGGCCTTGGGGCTTATTGCCGCTTTATTGCCTCTCCATATATGTTATAATATCAATCGACGAAATTATGCCCAGCCACTACTGCGTGTAATGTATAAAAGGTTCCCTATAAGGAGTGAGCTCCATCAATGCTTGTAAGACTTCTGAGATTTGAATTTATAAAAGAATCTCCAAATATACTGCATTTGAAGATGCCCGTAAACCATAAGGAGTAGTCAAATAAATTGCAGTGATTAATTTGGTAGAGACTAGAGGTCGCAGATACCTCCTTTGCGCCTTGGTTAGTTTCGTATAAAATATTTTATCATCAATATCGCGTTATGAAGAATTATTAAATATTATAAAATTAATTTTGACTGAATTTTAAAACTAGATTGGATTCTAGTCAAGTACTAGTGAGTATTTTCGATCATCTTCATTTTGACAACAGCAACAATTTTGATAAACATGAAAACATAACAATTACAATCAATAAGACTAATATTTGATGTTAGAACAAATCATTATTAACGATTAAATGAATTTTGATCGAATTTTCAAACTGGAATGAGTTTTAGTCGAGAACTAGTGAGTATTATCGATCGCCGCCATATTGACAACAACAAAAACTTTGACAAAAACAACATTTCTTCGTAATAACATTTATATTTCAATTTAAAAAAATTATTATACACAATTTAACAAATTGTGTTCGTATTTTTAAACTGGAATGGAATTTAGTCAAATATTAGTGAGTATTTTCGATCATCGTCATTTTGACAACAACAACAATTTTGATAAACATGAAAACATAACAATTACAATCAATAAGACTAATATTTGATGTTAGAACAAATCATTATTAACGATTAAATGAATTTTGATCGAATTTTCAAACTTGAATGAGTTTTAGTCGAGAACTAGTGAGTATTATCGATCGCCGCCATATTGACAACAACAAAAACTTTGACAAAAACAACATTTCTTCGTAATAACATTTATATTTCAATTTAAAAAAATTATTATACACAATTTAACAAATTGTGTTCGTATTTTTAAACTGGAATGGAATTTAGTCAAATATTAGTGAGTATTTTCGATCATCGTCATTTTGACAACAACAACAATTTTGATAAACATGAAAACATAACAATTACAATCAATAAGACTAATATTTGATGTTAGAACAAATCATTATTAACGATTAAATGAATTTTGATCGAATTTTCAAACTGGAATGAGTTTTAGTCGAGAACTAGTGAGTATTATCGATCGCCGCCATATTGACAACAACAAAAACTTTGACAAAAACAACATTTCTTCGTAATAACATTTATATTTCAATTTAAAAAAATTATTATACACAATTTAACAAATTGTGTTCGTATTTTTAAACTGGAATGGAATTTAGTCAAATATTAGTGAGTATTTTCGATCATCGTCATTTTGACAACAACAACAATTTTGATAAACATGAAAACATAACAATTACAATCAATAAGACTAATATTTGATGTTAGAACAAATCATTATTAACGATTAAATGAATTTTGATCGAATTTTCAAACTTGAATGAGTTTTAGTCGAGAACTAGTGAGTATTATCGATCGCCGCCATATTGACAACAACAAAAACTTTGACAAAAACAACATTTCTTCGTAATAACATTTATATTTCAATTTAAAAAAATTATTATACACAATTTAACAAATTGTGTTCGTATTTTTAAACTGGAATGGAATTTAGTCAAATATTAGTGAGTATTTTCGATCATCGTCATTTTGACAACAACAACAATTTTGATAAACATGAAAACATAACAATTACAATCAATAAGACTAATATTTGATGTTAGAACAAATCATTATTAACGATTAAATGAATTTTGATCGAATTTTCAAACTGGAATGAGTTTTAGTCGAAAACTAGTGAGTATTATCGATCGCCGCCATATTGACAACAACAAAAACTTTGACAAAAACAACATTTCTTCGTAATAACATTTATATTTCAATTTAAAAAAATTATTATACACAATTTAACAAATTGTGTTCGTATTTTTAAACTGGAATGGAATTTAGTCAAATATTAGTGAGTATTTTCGATCATCGTCATTTTGACAACAACAACAATTTTGATAAACATGAAAACATAACAATTACAATCAATAAGACTAATATTTGATGTTAGAACAAATCATTATTAACGATTAAATGAATTTTGATCGAATTTTCAAACTAGAATGAATTTTAATCACGTACTAGTGAGTATTTTCGATCGCCGCCATATTGACAACAACAAAAACTTTGACAAAAACAACATTTCTTCGTAATAACATTTAAATTTCAATTTAAAAAATTTTTTTATTCAATTTAGCAAATTGCGTTCGTATTTTTAAACTGGAATGGAATTTAGTGAAATATTAGTGAGTATTTCCGATCGTCGTCATATTGACAACAACAACAATTTTGATAAACATGAAAACATAACAATTACAATCAACAAGATTAATATTTGATGTTAGAACAAATTATTATTAACGATTAAATGAATTTTGATCGA
Organism: Nephrotoma guestfalica; assembly: GCA_963691935.1. Lineage (NCBI taxonomy): Eukaryota > Metazoa > Arthropoda > Insecta > Diptera > Tipulidae > Nephrotoma > Nephrotoma guestfalica. The sequence goes on from OY829914.1 coordinate 240,351,183, forward strand.
ATTTTCAAACTAGAATGAGTTTTAGTCGAGTACTAGTGAGTATTTTCGATCGCCGCCATATTGACAACAACAAAAACTTTGACAAAAACAACATTTCTTCGTAATAACATTTATATTTCAATTCATAAAAATTATTATATTCAATTTAGCAAATTGCGTTCGTATTTTTAAACTGGAATGGAATTTAGTCAAATATTAGTGAACATTTTTGATCATCGTCATATTGACAACAACAACAATTTTGATAAACATGAAAACATAACAATTACAACCAATACGATTAATATTTGATGTTAGAACAAATTATTATTACTATTAAATAAATTTTGATCGAATTTTCAAACTAGAATGAGTTTTAGTCGAGTACTAGTGAGTATTTTCGATCGACGCCATATTGACAACAACAAAAACTTTGACAAAAACAACATTTCTTCTTCAAGATTTCTTCGTCAAATATTAGTGAGTATTTTCGATCATCGTCATTTTGACAACAACAACAATTTTGATAAACATGAAAACATAACAATTACAATCAATACGATTAATATTTGATGTTAGAACTAATTATTATTACTATTAAATGAATTTTGATCGAATTTCAAACTAGAATGATTTTTAGTCGAGTACTAGTGAGTATTTTCGATCGACGCCATATTGACAACAACAAAAACTTTGACAAAAACAACATTTCTTCGTAATAACATTTATATTTCAATTTAAAAAAATTATTTTATTCAATTTAGCAAATTGCGTTCGTATTTTTAAACTGGAATGGAATTTATTCAAATAGTTGTAAGTATTTTCGATCATCGTCATTTTGACAACAACAACAATTTTGATAAACAGGAAAACATAACAATTACAATCAATAAGATTAATATTTGATGTTAGAAAAAATTATTAATAATTATTAAATGAATTTTGATCGAATTTTCAAACTAGAATGAATTTTAATCACGTACTAGTGAGTATTTTCGATCGCCGCCATATTGACAACAACAAAAACTTTGACAAAAACAACATTTCTTCGTAATAACATTTATATTTCAATTCATAAAAATTATTATATTCAATTTAGCAAATTGCGTTCGTATTTTTAAACTGGAATGGAATTTAGTGAAATATTAGTGAGTATTTTCGATCATCGTCATTTTGACAACAACAACAATTTTGATAAACATGAAAACATAACAATTACAATCAATACGATTAATATTTGATGTTAGAACTAATTATTATTACTATTAAATGAATTTTGATCGAATTTCAAACTAGAATGATTTTTAGTCGAGTACTAGTGAGTATTTTCGATCGACGCCATATTGACAACAACAAAAACTTTGACAAAAACAACATTTCTTCGTAATAACATTTATATTTCAATTCAAAAAAATTATTTTATTCAATTTAGCAAATTGCGTTCGTATTTTTAAACTGGAATGGAATTTATTCAAATAGTTGTAAGTATTTTCGATCATCGTCATTTTGACAACAACAACAATTTTGATAAACAGGAAAACATAACAATTACAATCAATACGATTAATATTTGATGTTAGAACTAATTATTATTACTATTAAATGAATTTTGATCGAATTTCAAACTAGAATGATTTTTAGTCGAGTACTAGTGAGTATTTTCGATCGACGCCATATTGACAACAACAAAAACTTTGACAAAAACAACATTTCTTCGTAATAACATTTATATTTCAATTCAAAAAAATTATTTTATTCAATTTAGCAAATTGCGTTCGTATTTTTAAACTGGAATGGAATTTATTCAAATAGTTGTAAGTATTTTCGATCATCGTCATTTTGACAACAACAACAATTTTGATAAACAGGAAAACATAACAATTACAATCAATAAGATTAATATTTGATGTTAGAAAAAATTATTAATAATTATTAAATGAATTTTGATCGAATTTCAAACTAGAATGAATTTTAATCGAGTACTAGTGAGTATTTTCGATCACCGCCATATTGACAACAACAAAAACTTTGACAAAAACAACATTTCTTCGTAATAACATTTAAATTTCAATTTAAATAAATTATGATATACAATTTAACAAATTGTGTTCGTATTTTTAAACTGGAATGGAATTTAGTCAAATATTAGTGAGTATTTTCGATCGTTGTCAAAAACTTCTTCATAATAGATAAATGACATCAAACATTTCATAAATTTTGTCGAAATGTAAACACTAGAATAATTGTGCATTAGTTAGTGCTGATTTTTAGTGAATATCCCCTTTTTGCCATATTGATAACAACAACAAATTTATAAAAACGAAAAATTAATGAATGAATTATTAATTAAATTTTGATCGAATTTTTACATAAGATTGAATTCTCAGAGCTGAATTGCATACTAAAGCTTGAAATGCAAAATCACACCAATGACTGGGGCCCGGAATATATTGAGTCCAACAGTGCAAGCAATACACATATGTTCATATTAAGTGAAGAATTAATTTTTGGTAATTTAAACCAAAATTCGTATAATTTGAACTATTTGGAAGCTTTAAAATTTGTATACAAAGAGCTAAACCTTCCAAAGTAAAACAGAAAAAAACTTACACGCCAACGAGCTATGTTTTGTTTTTATTTACATTTATTTAGAAATAGTGGTTAAGCCCTCATCCGTGGTAAGCGCACTATACTCTAGATTTTACACATGGGTTTTAACATGATCCAGTAACATTTCCGGAAACGCCAATTAAGTCGATACAATAAACAATCATCGGTGAAATTCTTCCAAGAATTTGGAAAATAGAAGTATCGCCAACGAATGTTTCGGCATCTTTCGTTGTTCCTATTGAAAGTAGTAATTTCAGTTCTGGCCAAAATCGAAACAAAATACAATGTTGGTATTAATTGTGGATTCAAAGGTTTAATAGATAATCACAACGCTAAATTTACAAAATTTAATACGCCATGTACATCTTCGAAGATGTCGAGGTTTTGTACGACCGCACAAATACTCAACTTTGATTTATTTTTGGCAGAGAGTTTAACCTTTTTTCACTGAAGTTGCATTGCCTGAAATATTCAGCAAGACTTCGACTGAATATTTAGATTTAAGAGATGATCATTAAATGTTTCGTAATTTAAAAATTTTGTGATTTTACATTTTATAATGGGATGATGTTGTAGGTGTAGTCATTGTAGTGCGTTGAAAGTTTGACAGCTCTATGTTTGGTTTAAAAACTAAACTTAATTAATAACACATATATTTAGGTACGTCATTACCTAAAACAAATTTTGGGTTAAAATTTTTGCAAATGCGGACTATAAATGAAACTTTCCATTTTGAAGAGGTTCTAACAAAAAATCATACAATTTCGTGATTGCTAACACAAACAATCTCCCCCATATAATAGTTCCTACAAAGTATTCACCAATAACTTTGTCATCTTATCAAAATAGGACTATCAGTATCTTTTGTTCGATTAAAATTACCTCTGCACTTAGAACATTTAAGTTCGTTGTCTGATTAAAATAGTAACGATTTTTTAATCTTTTTTAAAATTGAGGGAGGGAATGCAGCAGTTTTAGAGGCTGATAACCAGTTTAAATTTTGAAATTATGAATTAAGAGTATTACTGACTTTATTGTCGGTCCAGATTTTATTGACACTATATACAGAAGTTTTCTGAAGTTTATGTGTTTATGTACGTGACATGGTTTTAGCCTAATGTATTATTTATTTTATATTTTATCCCCGATTCGGCAATAAATAAGACAAACGTCGGCTAGTTTTCTTAAATTTATAACATATGTTTTAAAACTATTTAAAGTTAACAATCCGTTTAGGATTGGTTGTTCATATAAATCAATGATCTTAAATCATATTTGTAAAAAAAATCAAATTCGTTTGTTGCATATTAGTTTTTAGAAAAATATCAAAAGTGTCCAGTTTATAACACCTCTTACTTATTATACAATTATTACAGTGGCGCCCTTTAAATTTGGAGTTTCTGCTTCAGGCTGCAAGACAAATGGTTACATTGGAATGATTGAACGAAGTAACATTTTAACCAAATAAACAGTGTAATGGTTAAATAAAATGTTCCAATCAAAATGTTTTACTTTATTAACTTACGTGACATCTTAACATATTTATAAAATGATTTGTAGATCTGTTAATTATTAAAAACGTTTGTAAGGTTAAACTCCTTATAAACAACATAAGTTTTACTCGAAGGAACCGTACTAGACAGACCAATAATTCCCAAAAGATATTTACGAAGAAGTCAGCTGTACCACTTTAATCGATATCAAAACAAAAGTCATTTAACAAAACGCCGCACATATTATATCCTTGAATGAACACATGTCACCAGTGTGTGTACATTATCTTCCCTAAATATCTAATTGCATAAACAGTTTTTATTTAAATTGTTTAAGTTAATATTTTTTCTAGCTCTCTTTCATCGTCATTATTTGTCTTAAGTGTCGATAATGTAAAAACCTATTAATTTTATGTCCTTCCTCTTTGTTTTCAGCTCTTTACTCTATATACATAATGCGTATACCTCGTTTCATTATTTTAAGATTTCCCTACAACAATATCATCTTCTATCGTCTTTGATCCATTTAAATGTTAATAAAAACTTTTAAAGTAAAATCACGTCATTTAACATCTGTTCCATCTTCATTCCACCATCCTCATTTATATACGAACATGTATACGTATAATACAAGCACAAATGATATGTCATCTTTTTGAGAGCGAAGATAACGCAAAAATTTTCGTTTACATTAAGAAGAAACCAAAAAGTACGTAAGGTATTAAGATAAGATTTTTTTTGTAAGTGGATAAGATTTTTACAAAAAAAAAATATTAAATTCTTGACCTAAATATCTCGTGATGATAGGTAGGTACTTCATGCAAAACAAAACTGTAGATGTATACACGTTAGCATATTATAAAGTTTTATGGCAAACAGTAAAAAATCGATGCAGCAAGGGGCTTTCGTTGAATTTTGGATACAAAAGAGGAAACACGTAATTCAGGATTCAACAATTTTAAGTGCTCAGTTTTGAAAAAAGAATAAATAAACAAAGTATAATGGTAAATCCAGCATGCAAATGGTACGTCTGGAGATGAAGTATATTTTGTTTTGTTTTTTTGAGCGAGAAAATTGTTAAAGGTTTTGATGCGTAATAAGAATCCTCTTAAGCAATAAATTGTTTTTGTGCTTGTAACAAATATTTGAGGGGTGCAACAATATAAGGTTAATTTAAGGTAGAGTTGCCCTACATATTTATTAATCGATTTATCCATAATTTTAACTGGCGTGACAGTTTTAACGTTAATTAACGGATATTGAACTCAGTAATTGTTGGAAAATTTAAAAATTGAAGCTAGAAAAATATTTTATTTGGGATACTCAAAACAAGAAATTTTATTAAATTTAGTAAAATATTTTGGCCATATCGTTAGTCACAGTGTACAGGTGGATTTAAAGATTTTACTACAAATTCTAGATGTTATGCCACGTCGAGCGCACTAAATTCGACACTTGGCAATGCTTAAAAAAGTTTTTACTTAATTCTTACTAGATAACGTCTTTTATATTTAGTAAATGTTTTCATCGATACGTGAACTGAGATTTACGAACAACAAAATAATCAAGCAAACGGATATGCGCGTTTCTTGGTTAGTGAATGTCATGTTGTTGAGTACTATGGTCTCATTGTTATACTGTATCACACAATTTCCCTCGTGATGTTTCTTTGTGTTATTGCCATAGATTTCCCCATTAAAGGTGTTCAAGTAAATGGTGTTGTCGTTCAACGTCTCTATTATTTGGCTGATACTATGGTTCTCGTTTACTTCCACAAAGCAGTCAATCTCGTAAATGGTAGTTTCGTGGAACACGTTAAATACCAAGTAAACCTGTTTATTCTGGTTGATGGTTGATCTAATAACTACGTGGTCATTATCTTGTTTGCTTATCTTGTTATGGATATTACGTATAGAGTATTATGGAATCCTTTGCGCGCATTGTAGGGTCTGCGTATTTAACTTCCTCTATTTCATTTGCATACGGAAACGTTTCGATTTCTACAATGAGCCGTCCGATTTCCATTTTGTTCATTAAATTTGCACTTGTGCAGCGCTTAGTATGTTTATTATTTCTTCTTTGATGATTAGGAGTTTGTTCAACATAATTAGTTGTGTTCTTCCAACCTCATCTTCATACAATGAATCAACAATCTGATTATATTCGTTAATGATTCTGTTTGCCGTTTGCTTCAGGATGGTGGTAATCTGATATTGTTCGTTCTTATTACTGATGATCTTGTTCTAGCTGTTAACAATCTGGTCCTAATCGGTGACATCAGGTGTTCCTGCTACCCTTTTCCACAGTGTTCCAATCAAATTTATCGATCGTTTAACTCGCGTACTATGGCTTTTTAATTCAGGAATAAGTTGAGCCATTTGTTCAATTTGGTGCGTCAACTGAGATTTAAGACTGCTTCTCGGATCGACGTGGTTGATTTCGGGTGAGATTCTTGTGACTACTACCTCTTGATAAATAGTTAGGTTGTTAACATGAACGATCTTTAACTTCTCATTGATGATCTGGCTGGCCCCGTGCTACTAGCGGATTGTTGTGCTCATTGCGTAATCGATATAGTTATTGACATCCTTAAGGAAAAGTTGTATTGTTGTAGTTAGGATTAACTTTAATAAAAAAAATGTTTAGCGTTCATATTATATTTCAGATATTTCTTTATAATTTCCAATGTCAAGACGTTTAATTAACGTTCCCAAATTTGTTAAATTGCAAATTGTCTAAAACATGATTAAAAACCACAATTATTAACACACTTTTACAATTATTGACATCCCAATATTGTAACGGGTGTTTTTTTAGGAGGATTGTTTTTCCGATAGATGTCGTTTTATTTTATGACAGTTGTTTTGACAGCTCAAAATGGCATTTCTACTCAGTATTGTTTGGCAAATCATTATGAATAGGTTAACTCCAGAACAACGTTTTCAAATCGTGGAAATTTATTTTCAAAATCAGTGTTCAATTAAAAATGTTTATAGAGCACTTCGTGAATTTTATGGTGCACATAATCGTCCGTCAGAGACCACCATAAAGAACGTAATTACCAAATTTCGGTCTACATTCACTCTTTTGGATGCCAAGCCACCGACAAGAATGAGAAGAGTTCGTACAGAAGAAAATATTGCTGTCGTTGAGGCCAGTGTCGAAGAAAACGACAATTTATCGATTCGTCGTCGTGCTCAGCAAATTGGACTTTGTCCATCGACTTTATGGAAAATTTTACGTAAAGATTTGGGTTTGGTGCCATACAAAATTCAATTGGTGCAAGAATTAAAGCCACACGACCATCGTTTGCGCCGTGAATTCAGTGATTGGTCGTTAAATCAATTGAACGAAGATCCATTTTTTTACCGTAAAATTCTCTTCAGTGATGAGGCGCATTTTTGGTTAAATGGATACGTCAACAAACAAAATTGTCGCATTTGGAGCAAAGATAATCCACACGCCGTTCTAGAATTACCAATGCATCCTGATAAATGTACTGTTTGGTGCGGTCTATGGGCTGGTGGGATCATCGGTCCATATTTCTTTAAAAATGAGGAAGGACGACGCGTTACCGTGAATGGAAATCGATACAGAACCATGTTAAATGAGTTTTTGTTGTCAAATCTTGAAGATATGGATATGAATGAAATGTGGTTTCAACAAGATGGTGCCACTTGCCATACAGCACGTGAAACAATCGACTTATTGAAAGAAACTTTCAACGACAACATTATTTCGAGAAATGGTCCGGTGAATTGGCCTCCGCGTTCGTGCGATTTGACGCCACTCGATTACTTTTTGTGGGGATACGTGAAGTCATTGGTTTATGTGGATAAACCTCAATCGATTGACGCTTTGGAAACCAATATTCAACGTGTCATTGCTGACATACGCCCTCAAATGCTTGAAAAAGTGCTGGAAAATTGGACCTCCAGAATGACATTTGTGAAAAATAGTCGTGGTAGCCATATGCCAGAAATTGTGTTTAAATGTTAAATGCCAAAAAATTATCTACCAAATAAAAAAAAATTTTGGTCATTTCATAATTTTATATGTGTTTTATTCAAAAAAAAAATCGGCAACCTCTTAAAAAAACACCCTTTAGCATATGTTATCAGACCTTAGGCCTTTTTTTGTTCCAACCATATATATTATAAACGTCTACTGGCACTGACTCCCTCGAGAACGCACAGGGTGCCAAAAAAAATTCGTCCGTGTGATTTTTTCTTCTTCAAAATTTCGTCAACGAAATACACAAAATGCAACAACAATGCAATCGTAAAATCGAATGCGCGCACAAACACCCACAAAATTATTATTCTTTAAACAAAAAATCCATAGTTGATTTTGTTCGACTTCGCTTGAGCGATTTTTTTTTAAATCGGCTCTTCAAGATATCTAGTTTGTTCCCAAACAGCACGGAATGTCATGCGGTTCAGTTCGCTTGCCTGTTCCAAGCGGTAATCCACCTGAAGAAAGTCAAATTCTTGATCAAGAAGAAGAAGCACGATAGGCAGTCGAACAAATTGGAAAACTGAATGAAGCCCAGCTTGTGGCATTCATCAAAATTATGATTGCGTTGAAATCAATCACGCATAATGTAAGTTCTTTTTAACCGAATGTCTCAGTGGCTCAGTGCTTCTTCTATGATCAACCATATCTGACAACTATCAATGGTAAACAAAAATTTCCACAATTGCACATCGACATCACATGGTGGCAGAACATGGAACCAATTAGATCAAATAATGTTCAATAAGAAATTGTCCACGTAAATACAAGATACCTTTAACCTACCTTTAAGAGACTTTTAGGCTAATTGGAAAAACATATTCTGCGAACCGCTCAAGCTGATTGGAGGCTTCAATGATGAACCAATGAAACTAGCATCAGTGTAAATTCAACAGTGGTCAAAATCGAAGAAGCCTATATCAAAATATAGGTACCAGCACACTCTAGCACCAAGAATATACAGACGAAAATCCTAGATCAGTGATAACAACTGGACTAAAGTAGCACATGTGCCGCATGAACCGCAGGCAATTCACCATCACATTCAAGCCATTCATAGCGCAGCTGAAGTGATTTCAACAATCCGAAATATGTGCGCACTACATCAATGCAAGCGACAGGCAACTATTAATTTTCAACAATGGCAAAGTCTTAGTAACAGATGAATAACAATTGAAAAGAAAGAAGAACTATTTCGGAAAGAACGTCACCAACAATAGACAAATGTTCGATTAAAAACTGTGCTTTAATTCTAAAAGTATCAACCACATCCACTAATGCAGCGGATGTCATTGCCAAACCACAAAAATATCAAGGCTTCTGGAACGCCCAATATACCAGCTGAAATATTCAAAAAAGACATATCTTCGAGTACAAAGATTCTAACTCTAGTAACAACATAAGTACAGAATTTCGATAGAATATCGTGAAAATGATAGAAGGGCTTGACTAATAGCGATTTCTAAGGCTGGCGACATAAGATAATGCAAAGATTGGCAGAGTAAATTTCCCAGGATTAAAGCATACAGATATAAATAAAGAAGGGAAAAAAGCAGCTCCAAACTAGAACGAAGTTGCACCGATCATATCAATACAACACGCATCATTATTGGGCGACAATATCGAATGAAATCCACAAATGTACCTACTGTTCATGCATCTCGAATTTGTATCCCGCACAATACACAAGAACGCAATATGGAAGGCACCCAGTGAAATGGACATCCAAACAAAGAAATTAATGGAACTCATACAAGATATGCACAGTGATGCGGGTAATCGAGTTCAATACAAAGGCAAACAAAGTGAATCATACAGCCTCGCATGTTTGAGTATCGGATAATGAGATAGCGCGTCTTTTAACGGTATACAGTGGGCAATTACGGATAAACTCAATGACTGTATATGCATGTCAACACAAATACGCCAATACGCTACAGAATGTATAGAGCTTACAGATCCTCCCAAAACATTATGGTAACAAACTAATATTCACAAGGTTCTGTATCAAGCAAAACGAAATAGAAGAAGTAAATCATTTTTGTTTGGCTTAGTTGTGCACTAGAGAGAATGGGTAGAACGGATGAACATGTCACACAAAGGCTGGGACACATCTGGGCTACTCCGCACACCAAGCTAAGAATGTTCAATTCTTGAGTGAAATCACTATTGCTGTACGCCAGGTCAACAACAAGCTACAGGTGTTCGTGAATAATTTACGTGTTGAAAATTATTGAACACTTTAGGCAAACGAATTATACTGTCATTGCGACCGAAATAAGAAAGCGTAAGTGGGGATGGGTTGATCATACACTGACAAGTCACTGAATGCCATAACAAGAAAATGTCTGGAGTGGAATCCACAAGGGGAAAGGAAAGTCGAACGAACAGCTGTAACGAGGAAATGAACGATGCTAGCAGAAGTGAAACAACTCGCACTTAACAGAAGTGCACTTAAAAGAATTATATGGTCTAACCTAGTACACGTCCTATGCTCCTAAAATTTGAGATCAAGAATAAAAAACCTAAGAATCCGCATGCATACGTTATGCAACTCGGTTTTATCGATTTGCCAATATTTTACCGAATCTTAAGCAAGTTTCGAGTAGATTAAATATTTTTGTTATAATTATTTAAATCATAAATGGTTCTTTATTTACAGTTTGACCAATTTAAGTGTAATAACCAAAAAGTTAAATTGTTTTCATTAGCTGAGGTCTTCGGTCACCATCATATATCATTGCACGAACTAAAATATTTCTTATAGAATTATAAACCTAAATTTGTTACGGGAACCAAAATGCAATCAACTGTTAATTTATTTCATTCACTAAAATACTAAATAATCTTGTGACATAATGTCATCGCACATGTAAATAAAAATTTAATTTGTTTTGATCTTCAAACTGAGCTCGTCTATATGAGTTCTATGTTACAGCCATCCCCATAAATGAACGTAAATAACTATAATCGGTTTATTTTTAACCTTTCAAAAAATATGTGTGTCCCATATTCAAAACTAAACCAAAATATCTATGAATACAAAGAATTTCTATAAAAATAGACTTTAAATCCTTTAAAATTGTTTTTATATTTGTAATTGATTTTCCACTTATCATAGGCACGATGTGTGGTGTATACGACGATGTATGATACACACAGAAGATACTGGAAAGACCGGAGTTTCGTTTTCCCAATTCTGAGCAGTATCTCTACGTACACATACGGTATATAGTTAAAAATATCCCAATTTTTAATTTTTGTTTTGATAACAGGGATTATGATTTAAAACTTAAGGATTATTATTTATAGAATGCTCTCTATGTGTGTTTTTTAGAAACAAAAAAGGAATAAAAATTCTACCCTTACGTATAGACGGAAACACGAGAACCAAAAACAAAAATTTAGATAAACCCCAACAACAAAGACTGTGCCTTGTGTCTTGATAATCTTTAATGTAATAATATTTAGACTAACACACAAAACACAACAACAATCTGAATTCAGGATCTACAAAAACATAACCTAAAAAATTATTGCTCTGTATGTGGTTTTCTTGATATTCCAGGGATTTAGTTGGGAAACACAATATTGAAAACAAAAATATTGTTCCTCAGTATTATTTGTAAAAGTATACAAAAGCTGTTTATATGAAGCACAGAGCTTTTATTTTACTATCGGGAGGAACACAGGCATAAATATGTGTATGCGAAAAATTATGTGGTATGGGATTTTTCAAATTTTATTTCACCTTTGATTGATTGGAATTGAAATGTTGTTGAAAATATTATTGACGAGATCAAATTTAAACGCCGATGTTTTTTTATATTTTGAATTTTTAAGGGCGAGAAGCACAAAGGGGAAATTGTTTGGTGATATTGTTTTAAAATGATTTGGTAACAAACTACAATATCAATTTCCATGTTATTGCTGAAATAATATAAATTAATGAAATGGATATAATGACATTTATAGACATTTTGAGCCAATACTTAAAATGAATTCGTTCTCGTTATTGTTAGTGGTGTGGCTCAACAAATCAATAAAAAAATCGATATTAACAAATACAGGATGGGCCATTTAATTTTTTTTTGAATTAGCGGTTATTTGGAGTGGTTATGGTAAGGGTTATGTCACTTCTAATTTGACAGAAATTAGTTTTATCCTTGAATGAATGAACGAAAATGGTTGTATATTCGCTTAAACAACGAAGCGCCGGGAGCTCTATATGTGCGTTATTTTGTGTATAAAGTTAAAGAAACAGCCTTGCTAATTAATAAACCAACACGAACCAAGCAGCCAACCAAGCGTACACCCGAAAATGTTGATGCTGTAGCCGAGAATGTACGTGAGTCGCCGAGAACGTCAACGCATCATCGTGCTCAATAATTGAACATTTCACGCATAACATTGCGTCGAATTCTGCATAAAAACCTTGGTATAACATCTTATAAAGTTCAAATGGTCTAGGAATTGAAGCAAAGAGACCACCCATTGCGTTTTCGGTTCGTTGAGTGGGTTTGAGATCGACTTGAAGAAGATGCCGATTTTGGCAGAAAAATAATATTTTCGGATGAGGCACATTTCCATCTTGGCGGCTATATAAACAAGCAGAATTGTCGTATTTGGGGCACGGAAAACCCGCACGTGATCGTCGAGAAGCCGATGCATCCTCAACTGTTAGGTGCGGATTTTGCTCCGGTGGCATCATTGGGCCATTTTTCTATGAAAATGAGCAAGAAGCCGCCGGTACTCTCAATAGTGAGCGCTACCGCGCCATGATAAACGATTTTTTGTTCCCGGCACTTGAAGAGGAGGACATAGGCAACATTTGATTTCAAGAAGACGGCGCCCCGTGCCACACAACACACGTTTCAATTGATCTTTTGCGCACTGTCTTCGAAGATCGAATTATCAGCGGAAGTGATTTGGCCGCCTCAGAGCTGTGATTTGACGCCGTTGAACTATTATCTTTGAGGTGTCGTCAAAGATAAGGGTTACGCCGATAAACCAGCAACGATTGACGCATACCAACGAAAATGTTCTCAAAAATTGAACCGACCATATGGGGTACGTCAAGGCCAGCCGAGGGAATCATATAAATGAAATAGTATTCCATAATTAATCGGAAAAATTGTTCTTTACAATGAAAAAATAAATTTGAAAAAATATTGAAAACTTCTTGTTTTATTGCATTTTAAAAAAAAAATTTTTTGGTCCACCCCCTTAAACCATGTCAATTACTTTTGTTTATCCCTGAAATCTGTTCTGGGAACAAAGCTCTCCCAACTATTTCGCGGTTTACTTTTTCCGCCTTTTTTTGCCAGTGTCTGCCAATTCGAGGACGCACGGTTACAGGTCCGATTTTATCAACATCTGGACATTGCATTGCTCCATGCCACCCTATACTGGCATGAAAGATGGGTCGGCCCATGAGTTTTCCACTCCGACAGGGGGTAATTGATGTGTTCCATTTTATCACAGATCGTAATCGGATGATGGTCATTCCCTTTGCATCCTGCCCCTATCCTGATTCGAACCACGTACCTGCGATCCAAACGCCAAAGCTTTAACCACTATGCCATTTGGTCGGTATCAATTAAGTTATATCTGCATATTATATAAAATATCCATGACTCTGACAAAGATATAGCTGAATTGAATAATTGGAATTTTTATTAAGTTAATATCTTCAATTTATTTTATTTCCTATTTTGCATATTACGAAATTTAGAAAAATAGTTATTAGTAAGTAGAAATTTAGGGTTTACAATAGGGACATAACATTTTTGTATTTTAATACGAACGTTTTTATCGTCAAGGTCAAAACGTCAGTCGAGGTTAATATTTTTATAACGGCGAAGTTCACGAACGAGCAAGGTTTTGAAATTATTAACAATTATTAAAGAAATTCTGAGTGGGTGGTCGTAACTTTAAGAGCGCCGACTCTAATTTTCGCTCATAATAATTGTTACATCAGACAAGCTGTGCGTACTGTAGTTCTGTGTCAGTGAGACAACGCACCGGTCAAAGCCCCAAAAATATCGCAGCCGTAAGTGCTTCAGTTCAAAATGAGCCAAATCAGTCAATTCCACGCCGTTCACAGAAATTTGGAACTGACTTATACTTACCTACCCTTACCTGCTAAAGTTTGAAAAAAATCCTGGATTTCATCGAAATCATCTTCAGCGATGAAACTCATTTTTGTCTTGATAGTTTTGTCAATAAGCAAAATATGCATTATTGCAGGGCAACAAACCCACATGTTCTTCAAGGGACTCCACTATAACCACAAAAAGTTACCTTGTGGTGTGGATTTCATGACGGAGGTGTGATTTGATCATATTTTTTCGCCTATAAAAATGATCGCTATGTCATATTCAATGGAGTTTGCTTTCGTGCAATATTGGAAGACTATTTATGGTTAGAATCGGATGGGCTACACATCAGTGATATGTGTTTCCAAGACAATGATTCGTTAACCGTGTAATCTCGAGCAATGGCCGGTCGAATGTCCGCCTCATTCACGCGATTTAACGCCGTTGGATTTCTTTTTATTCTTATTGGCAACGTGAGAGGAGCTTAGGGACATACCTAACGCGAAATTGCCAACGTTCTGGCCAATGTATATGAACGAATGGTACAAGGCTGGTGCTCGCGATGGTTATATGAACGAGATCGAATTTCATAGTTAAATGTAACATGTGTACTGTGTTTTATTTAAATACAACATTGTTAGGTCCTTATTGAAAACCCCATTATATCATAGGCTATCCGCCTGGGTTGGAGAGAACCCGAATTTTAATGAATAAAGTATTTTTTTTCTTAAAGCTTTAGCGAATTTTATTATAAATTTGCAAAAGTCTCAAGGAATTAAAATATATTTGGTAAGTAGTTTTAGGATAATTAGTTAGGATAATTTTTTCAGAGATATTTTAACTGTGAATCCATAATAAATGGTAGCAGTGGTTTTAGATAGTTTTAGATATTCTAAATGGATGCACTCAAACCTGGTGGAGTCTGGGAATCTCCGTTATGTGACTTAGGCGCTCTACTCTGCATTTTTGTCAGGAATATCAAAATTACGCCTAATCGGTTAAATATTTGTTCATACCGGGTAAAGAGTATTTTGAAGTGCGAAATTTCCAGTTTCTCGTACACTTGGATTTATAATATTATGCAATATGTACAAGGTAGTTCGAAATAGTGCCTCTGGAATGTACGGGCGTTTGTTGCCTGTAGTTATTTCACAATAAATTGTAAAATCGCGTTTTGTAAATGTATCATTTTTTATTTGGAAGAGCGTCGATTTGTAGAGTTAGAGAGTAATAAGTCTGTTAGTTCCGAATCACAAGCCTGTGCTTTTGCGATAGTGATGAAATCGAAACGCGTTATTGCGGAGACAAGCTCCTGGTCAGAAGTTTGAGAAATTATGTCTGCGACCAATGGTCTTTGCCTTCTGTATGTTTAATGTCTGTAATGAATTATGAGATAAAATCTATGTAGATTTTGGGGTAATTATAGATAATAAATCGGCCGACCTACTACAAAGTAGCGAACGTGTCTAATTGTTTGGAAAATTGCAAGCAGTTCTCTACCAAATACGGAATATTTACTTTCAGCATCTGGGAACCAGATCTCTCTCTCTTTATTGAGTTGTTGTAAGACTGCGCTTATTTTTGTGGTACATGTATCTCTGGTGATGCTCTATTTTGTGTCGTTTAGCGGATGCGCTAAATAGGCCATATTTTGCTGGACTTTCTTGAGCTGAAGGAATGCATTTGACATTATTTAGTCCATGAAAGATTTTCAGTCGTTTTGGTTTTTTGAAAAGACTAGCCAAATGTGTGTGAATTGACGAGTATTGGAAGAACTCGGTGGTAGTATAGTTTCGAATATCAACGAATTGTTCAATTTGAGTAATATTAATTATTTTTTCAGATGGAACAGTGACATTAGAAGAAATATGATGACTTACAAAATTGGATCGCTTGCCCCAAACACACATTTTGAGGTGTTGGTTATGGCGCTTGTTTGATAATGTTTGGAGGAATTTTACCAAATGTAGTGTTGTTCCAAGTGTTGTCTCTAGTCTTTTGAGGCTACGATTATATCGTCAATATATAAAAAAACGAAATCGAGATCTCTGTGATTTCGTTAATGAAATGCTGGAATGTTTGTGCTTCATTTCTAAGTTCAAATGGGATTCGTGTGACTTCGAACAAGCCATATCATGTCGTTATTGCGGTTTTGAGAGAGATGATAAGCTCTCACGAGATTAATTTTCTAGAAAATGAAGCACCCATGTTATTGCATGGACAATTTTTGTATGTGTGGGATTAGGTAACGGTTTTCACATGGTCTAAAGTTATTCTTCTTCTTCCTCACTTTGTTAGTTCCATCGGTGTTGGAGTTCTAGGAAAGCGACTATATGGCGAATTGGATCAAGTCTTGTAAATAGCACGTGGTCACGATGTGGTATACTACATTTGTAACATAATTTACCACGTTTTTTTATACCCGTGATTGGTCATGTTTTTTGCACGAAAAGAAATGAAATGGTTTTTTTTTATATACAATTTTCACACACAGTTAAAAAAATTAAAGAGCGTGCGGATGATTCAGGAAAATAGTGTGCTTAGAATTAGTGGGAGCTCGAGGCCACTATTACTCGAAACTTATCTAATTTTATTTAATTTAAAAATTAAACAATTTATGCACTTTTTAAATAAAAAAAGTTACTTTAATTTACATTTCACATTTTTTTAAAATAATAATACAAAAAGCACTCACTGATTTTATGGTTTACTTCAGTATAAACCGTCGCCGTGGGTGATCAGATATAATTTTGAAATTTTAATAAAATAATAAACACAAATTGAAACTTTTAAACTAAGTTTCAAACCGGTGTGAAGTACTTAACGTTTATAAAATGTGTGGCTACACATTTAAAAAAAAGTGTTGACTCATAAAGTGTAGACAAACAAATTATCAAAAAGTGTAACTATAGTGTGCTCAACTTAATATGGTGTCTGAAACTTGTACAAAAACTTTCAAGAAAATTTGCGTGTTGTGATTGGCGATATGACCCTACACGTGGAAGTGGGTTTGGCCAAATTCATTTAATTTTTTAATAATTAAAAAAATCATCGGAACAATGAGCGCTAATTTTCTTGCTAACTAAATTAGGTATAGTTCGGTTCCAGGCATGAGGGATAAATATTATCTAGTATTAATTAACAGAAAAAATTTTTGTTATAAAATCAAAAACTGTCGAGAAGCTTTAATAAGGTAAAATTAGGATAAATAAGTTTTGATTGTATATAGTTCGTAGAGCTTTTATAGATCACACCAAACTATCAATTTATCACACTCCCAGTTAACGTTTAAATCATTATGATAAAGCGCATTTCGTTTAACGTTTTACAGATAAAATACTAAACTAATTTCAAATTTACAATATCGTTGTATAAATCCATGTCGCTGATAAAAAGCATAGAGATTTTTGCATTTCATATAATTTATATATCATTTTGTAATCGCAAAAAAAAAATTTTTTCATTCATAATAAATTTTATGAGCTTTTAACCCTATGACATTCATATTTTCCACAATATTTTTTGGTTTTTGCCGAAATTTGTGCTGTTACAAACTATAATACATTTGTACTTGTATGTACATACACATAATATATATCACAACCGCCATTCAGCATGCCAGATTCGGTACCCCAAAAAAAAAAATCCAACAAGAAAAATTATAAAAACAACGTTACATAGTACAAAAAACTAGGGAGCCCAACAACAGTAACAGCAACCAAAATCTATGTACATAAAACTAAAACCAGGAAAATTATTTTCAATTTGTTTCAATTTACAGTGAAATATTTTTATTTTTTGGCTGCTGCTTTGGTATTTCGTGTACGTATACACATTACGTATACGTAACCTCCTCGTGTCCCCAAAATAAAAAGCTGGGATCCAAACGAGGTTAAGCTGATTTACATTCATGCAAATAAGTTGTCTGGATTATGTCTACTTTATTCGTATTTTCATGGAGCTTTTTTTATTTAACCAACATTTTTTGGAAGCTTTTTCGTCTTGCTTTGTTATTGGTGCGCGCTCGGGATTTTATTAATATTTTGTTCGAATTGTAATACTTTCAGTGGTTTGCGTGTGTATCCATCCCCTGTGTGTAAATTGAATTGTGGTTAAGTTTTTTTTAATGATTTATTATTTTATTTTTTGTTAGTGCGGTAGATGGGCATACCGAATACAAAAAATATTAATTTCTGTTTTTGCTGCGATTCATAATAATTTTGTACCTTTATACAAATGAAAATGAATATAGTAAGGTGGTTAGTTTAAGGTGTGATTCCCCATGATGGATGTTTTTATTGGGAGTATTTTTGATATTCATAACACGTGGAAGCACGAGGGAGACATTTTAATTAAACGGGAAAAAATGTACACGTATTGGATTTGGATATTAATTTGCAATATCTATATTCGTCAGCTTTATCATTTTAATGTTTGCTAAAACTGAAATTGAGCGTTACTAGTTTCTGGATTAGTTTTAGTTAATTTAATTATTTATTAAATAACGAGAATCAGAATATCAAAATTCAAAATAAGTCTAAGTTTTCTGAAAAAATATGAATTAATGGGAAGACAAGTTAATTCGGTCCGATTTCAAAACGTGGCTCTGACTATAATAAATTGTTTATAGTAACAACTGATTTCCGTTGTTTCAGAGAGATTAGACATCGGCTGTTAACATTCATTTTGTATTGCTTTGAGTTTCATACAAATCGTGTTTTAACGGTGTTGAATATGTCGTATTTTGCGATAACTAAACACTTTATGCGGGAATTGTTAATTTTTTATGTTAATTAAAAAAAAGTGCAGCTGAAGTACATGGAATGCTTGTGGAAGTTTACGGTGACAATGCTCACATTGTAACACATGCAACGCGATTTGGCAGGCCACCGGTCACTTCTTTCGAAGAAATTAAAAATTGGCTTCAACCTTGGATCGCCTCAAAAGAGGAAACGTTTTTAAGAGATGGGATTCGAAAATTGCCTGAGAGGTGGGAAAGTCGTAAGCAGCGATGGACAACATTTTAATTATTCTGTTCATTCATACTCCTTAATTTACAAAATAATAATGACTAACGTATTAAACAATTATAAAATCAATTTTTAACAGGGTTAGATTTCTTTTTTGATTTTGAGAAATGACAAACAAGCTCAGGGTCACTCTATGTTGAGCAACACCCGAATTCCTTTACCACGATCGTATACGTTAATCTCAAATACAACACACTTAAATTCTAAAGCGAAAGATTAAATTTAGCGAACTTTTAGTAAAACAGTCTTGTATAAAGTCTTGTTGCTTAAATTTCAGAAGAACACCAGGTCAAGAGAGCTGAAAATGTATATATTTGAACTGTTCTCATTTCGTAAGTATTACCCAATTAAAGAAAAACTGTTAAAGATATGAAGATTGACTTCAAACAGTCAACCCGCTTGAACTCAGCATGTCGAATTTTGGCGAAATAAAGTTGTTTTACCAAAATTCTTCCTTCTGGAAAAATTAAAAAAAAATACGGATGTGAAATTTTTAACAAAACAACAAAGTTAACAAAAGAAAATTTGTTAAATTAACAAAAACAAACAATCGCTAAAAGCAATGTTAATATGCCATAATATTTATGCTCAAACGATTTTACGGAACTGATTGCAATGGATCCTCATTGCGGGGAAAAATATGTAGGAGGTTTTCTGGTGAACCCCGGTCTCATTTTTAATATTTTTGCTCAGCCCAAACGAGTTTAATGAAAGTTGCTGGAAGGTGGTTGCAAGTACCAGGAGTTAATTTCAATGTATCCTTATTTTGGAGAAAAATCCGGTTGAGGGTTTTCTGGTCGGCAACGGTTTTGCTTTTATAAATGTTTGCCCACTTCAAACAATTTTGTTTGAAAATGGCTGGAAGGCGGTTTTCGAGTACCAGGAGCCGATTGCGATGAATCCTCACTTCGGGAAAATAGTGTAAGAAATGTGCTGGTGGGCCCTGGGTCTTTTTTAATTATTTTGCTCAGCTCAAACGATTTAATGAAAACTGCTGAAACGAGGTTTTTGAGTATCTGAAACTAATTTCAGTGAATCCTCGTTTCGGGAAAAATCGTGAAACGAATTTTTATTTTTTTTTTTTGCTCAGCTCAAGCTATTTTAATGGCAATTGCTGGAAATGCAATTTTCGAGTACCTGAGACTGACTGCAATGAATCCTCATTTCGGGTAAAATCGTGTAAGGGGTTTTCAGGTCTAAAGTTTATTTTTAATTTTTTCTTAGTTCAAACGATTTTAACGAATATTACTAAATGGAATGTTGCGAGTACCAGGAACCGATTGCGATGGATCCTCATTTCGGGAGAAATTGTGTAAAGGGTTGTTTGTTGGAACTCGGGTTCAACAAATTTTTATTGCGACCAGTTTGATTATAAAAAGAGTACTTTTATGCCATCATTTGATACAAGTCACTACCCGTAGACTTAGTGTCTATGTGATAAAAATTTTTAGAAAATGGTAATACTAGTGATTTCCGATGCAAATCTCTGTCAGTCAAAAAGTGTAACATTTTTGGAGATTATGTTTCTCAGAAGTCACCTGTCCAAAAAATGGAATTATCGCTTAACAATTTTCTTGTGATGATTTTTTACGATTTTCGAAAAGGGCTAACTCCACTTCATTCGATTTTTGGCGATGAAGTACCATCCTTGGCTAGCGTTTATAATTGGTACAATGAATTTAAACGCGAACGATGTCCACTCAAAAACGAGCCTCGTGAAGGTCGTAAAAACAGTGGTTGTGCAAGAAAACATCGATGCTGTGACAAAACTGATTGAAGAGGATCGTGATGTCATGTGTCAATACAATCTGAAATAAGTGTATTTCGTATGTTAAACATTATTTTCTGCGTGGAAAAACCATTACGCAAACCAAATCACGTTCGATTAAAATGAATCAAATGTGGTTTACTGATTTCTGTTGTGATCGTACAAGTACAACTAATGCCGAACGGTCAGGACGCCCAAATGAAGTTACCACACCAAAAATGGTTGTCAAAATCCATGATACAGTATTGCAAGACCGCAGAGTGAAAGTGTGCGAGATAGCTGAGTTACTAGGCATCGCAGATGAATGTGTGCACAACATATTACACGAACATTTGAATATGAAAAAGCTATACGCGCGTTGGGTGCCACGTTTGCTTACAATCGACCAAAAACGCACACGTGTGATAACTTCAGAGGCAGGTTTGAAACATGGATCTAGCACTATACACCGGAGACAAAAGAACATTCTAAACTTCTACTGGTGAATCTGCGCCGAAGAAGGCTAAGGCGGTTTTATCGGCCAACAAGGTCATGGTTTTTTAGGATGCACGCGGCATAATCCACATCGATTACCTTCAAAAGAGGAGAACAGTCAACGGCGAATATTATTGCAACTTATTGAACCGTATCAACGTCGTTTTGAAAGAAAAACTACCGCATTTGGCGAAGAAACACACGTGTGTGTAGTTGACATGGCCAAAATCCATGAATTACGCTTCGAATTGCTTCCACATCCGCCATATCCTACAGGGAGCTAAGCCTGTGACATTTTTTTTGTTTTCGAACTTGAATAAATGGCTCGGCGAAAAAGATTCGGCTCTAATGAGGAGATCATCGATTTTGGAACCTGTTGTTCACATTGGTTTCCAATATTATTTCTATTGCTTTAGAAATAAGGTCTAAGGTTTGGTCTCGTCCATTTTTAATTCGCAGGTTTTGCTCAAATTTGAGTCGGATTTGCAATTGTGGCACCCTGCGTTCCAATTTTACCAGACTTTTCACTACGCCCTTGTATTCTATTAAATAAATTGAGAAGAACAAACCAGTTGACGTAATATACACCGACTTTGTAAAAGCTTTCGACTCCATCAACCATTGTAAAACTTTGGAACACATTTTCAAGTTCGGATTTTCCAGCCAGTTTGTAGCCTGGTTCAAATCTTATTTTAGTAGTCGAATCCAATATATTGAAATAGGCGGTAAAACGTCGAATAGAATACGAGCGACCTCTAGTGTATCACAAGGCTCTTACGTTGGCCCATGGATTTTCACAGTCTTCATTAATGGTATTACGAACGTTATAAATCATTCCAATATCCTGATTTTTGCAGATGACCTCAAAATCTACCAAGCCATCGAGTCAGTCGACAATGCATTAATTATCTGAGTCTCAATATTGGAAAGTGCAAATCATTATCATTTCACCGAAAAGCCAAACCTATTACACAAGGCTACTAAATAGATGGTGTACTAACTACTTTAGGTAGTAGTTGAAAGTAAAGGCCTAGGGGTTACATGCTCGGTTTTGATAAACATTGAACGGGTGACATTTTTGATGTGGAAACAATTAAGATCCTGTATTGTGTTTACGTTCAATCCCACTATGCTGTAAATGTGTGGAGTCCGTTCCACGAAGATCATATTTAAAGTATTGAGAAAATTCAAAAGAAGCTTATACGCTACTTGACATGGAAAGGCGGATGGGTTTATGATCATGATCTACCATACCACGTAAACATACAGCGACAACCACCCTAATTAACCGAGAGCAAGGCATACAACTTGACAACTCTAGAAACTAGACGCGAATTGCTAAAACGTACATTTAATGGTAATCGCCTACTAGGTCTAATAGACACACCGGAGGTGCTAAAGTCAATTAAAATAAAGGTTCCTGGTAGACAACTAAGTGATTATGACTTCCTCCGTTTAGATAGAAACAAAACCAATTATAGCGATAATGAACCAGTGAAGATGATGTGCGTAACAGTTTCAATAGAATTAACTATTTATTTGATTTTCGTTTAACTAAAGATAATTTTAAATGTAGATAAAGGCAATTTTATGCCCCTCAGTGATTTTTCTTGTTACTTTACGTTTATATTTCAAATTTTCAAATCCAACGCGGATTGATTTTATTTTGTATTATTTGAATAACTTCAGTTTGTAGACCTATTTCAATAGAAATAAATAAATAAATAAACGAAGGTCCATTTATGAATCAATTATTGTTCCCTTAGCCCCTCAGCCTAGGGTACTCAGAGGGCTTCGGTTGTCTCTGTGTACACCTAGGCAACACCAATGTAGCCGCGTCCTCGTCGCGGGGGGGGGGAGGGCGGAAACTGCTTCGACAGTAGCAAAGTGCTACCGGGGACCAAATGCCAGTGGTATAAATTGGCTAAAACAAACAATGAATACAACAAATACGAAATGTAATACCCCAGGTGGTACAGCAGCAGATATGCTGCCAAATCCACACTCTTCGGAGGCAGGCCCAACAGATTCTGGGCTGGGCCAATCATTGTTTAACCCATTTGAACGAAGTCCCAAAAAGTCAAGATCACCAAGATCTTCAATTGGAAAATATATCGAGAGGAGTGCGAGTACGAGAAGGAAAATGCCGAACTCAATGAACAACTAAGAGAAATAAAAGAATTTACTACTAAATTGAAAGAAAAATTTACAACTTTAAAGAAAGAAAATGAAGAACTCAAAAAAGCAGTTGAAACACGTGCAGAACTTGGGACGGCACCTAGCCCAATAGTCGATGATGGCATTAATTCATTCCATACGGATGAAGAATAATTAGAAAGAGAAACAAATTGGATGTTGAACCGGAATAAAAGACCAAGTAAGAAAAGGAAAGCGCAACACTCACCAAAAATGGCGGAAACTTTACCATCTTCAAAAGAGGTTGCCAGAAATCAATTAATCATCAAGAAACAACTAGCTCTAGAACAACAACCAGCTTAACCGAAAGAAAAATCACCTCCACCAATAAAATCGTCGGGATATCAAATGTCTCCACTATACAATCGATTATGAAATCGATTACGATAGCCGAGTACAAACTCGTATCTCTAAACAACGGCGTCTGGAAAATTAATGACTCTGAAATTTATAGAGCTTTGGCTACAAAGCTTAATTCTGAGGGGCATCAGTGGTTTACCTGCGAGGATAAGAATGATCGCTCAATTAAAGTTATGGCTAGAGGTCCTTACCCAACCTGTGCAAAAGAGGAAATTATTGAGGATCTCAAGCAAAAGAGTTATCAAAAAGAAAATGCCGTAAACATTATTAAGAAAGAAAAAATCGAAACTGAACAAGGAGTTCAAGTTAACAAAAGAGGACTTCCACTATTTATGTTCACTTTTAATAACAAACAAAAAGTGGAAGATGTGTATAATATCAAGGCAATACTTAGCATGAGAGTTAAAATAGAGCCATTGAAAAAGAATAACGGATTAATACCGCAGTGCAAAAAATGTCAAGGTTTTAATCATACGCAGAAATATTGCCAAAGAGATATTAGATGCGCGAAATGTGCCGGAAAGCATAATGCCCAGGTATGCCCGGTTAGTAAAAATATTGCTGCAAAATGTGTCAATTGCAATAAGTCACATCCCGCAAACTACCGGGGATGTGAAATAGCTAAGGAGCTACAAAGAATAAGAAATAAAACGCGAAAACAAACTCCAGGAGTATCGGTAAAAAATTATCAAACTTCCACCAAAGAGGAACCTAAACCTCATGCTAGTAAAACGGGAGAACCAAAACCAAAACTGTACTCGCAAGTAGTTATGACAAAACCAATTATTTCGGAGCACACTACTGAAGGTACAGCAGTGCTCCAAAAGATACTAAGAAGCATGGAAGCTCTTAAAATTCGTCTAGCTAAACAAGAGAAATGCCTTCAAGCTCTAAGCAACAGGTTAGATAAGCAAGGCTCTCTAAATGAAATGAAATCCAGGCTCTATTAAAATGATGCAACCAACAACAAATAAAACACTAAGAATAGTAACCTGGAATGCAAATATTCCAGAACTAGAAATTTTCCTGAAAAAATGAACTGAAAAAATAGATATATGCCTAGTTTCGGAAACCCATTTTACTTCAACTTCATATCTTAAAATATATGGATACAATTGTTACCACGAAAATCATCCAGCAAGAAGGGCAAGGGGAGGATCGTCGGTGGTTATAAAAGAAAACATCAAACACTTTATAGATCTTTAAATTGAAGAGGAATTTATGCAAGTAAATTTTACACCTTAAAAGTATTTATAAATATTAACAAAGAATATAGTGTATCGTCAATATATTGCCCCCCAAGATATAATTTAATTAAACAAGACTATCGCACGTTATTTAAATCACTTGGATCAAGTTTCATAATCGGAGGTGATTTTAATGCAAAAAACACCTACTGGGGATCAAGAGTAACCTCTAAAAAAGGAAGAGAGCTGTTTGCAGCAGGAAGACTATGCAATTGCGATTTTCATTCTAGAGATCAACCAACTTATTGGCCTACGGATAGAAACAAGATACCCGATATCATTGACTTCTTTATCACCAAAGGTATAGACGAAAACTACATATACCTAGAAAGCAGCGAGGGGATTATGTCGGATCATACGCCTGTTATTATGACAATCAGTGCAACGATTATTAAAAAAAACTAGTCCACTTTCGCTAACGAACAAAAAAACCTGCTGGGAGAAATTCCAGAAACTTGTTGAGGATAATATTGATCTTCAGGTGCCAATTAAAAACTCGATAGAGCTAGAAGAAGAACTAGAACAACTCAACAGCAGTATACAAGAAGCGGCGTGGAGTAGTACTCCTTCAAGTTCAAAGGAAATGCGCCGAAATGCTATTTATCCTCTAGAAGTTAGGGAACTGGTTGCAGCAAAACGAAAAGCAAGAAAGGCCTGGCAAAGAAGTCGAGCGCCAGAATATAAAACAACTTTTAATTTTTTATCCAATAAACTAATGTTGCTAATTAAAGAAATCAAAAACGAATCCATTAATAAATACTTGAGTGGCCTTACTGGGGAAAAAGATACCGAGTGGCAAAAAGCTTCGTTGTTTGCAACCCACCTCGAGAACACGTTTCAGCCTCTACCTAGACAAACTGCAGAGGAAAACATACCACCAGTATATAAAATGGATAACTGCAATATATCTCCTGTCACACTACAAGAATTAAAAGAGGAAATCAATCTCAACCTAAATACAAAGGAATCTCCAGGATATGACTTAATTACAGGACAAATAGTAAAAGCTCTTCCTGAAAAAGGTCTACGTAAACTACTCCAAATAACTAATGCAGTGTTCAGACTTAAACACGTTCCAAGTCAATGGAAAGTAGCAGAAGTAATTATGATACCTAAACCAAACAAACCACTTAATGACAAAAATTCGTATAGGCCGATTTCCTTACTCCCAATAATTTCAAAACTATTCGAGAAACTACTCCTAAAGAGACTAAAACCAATAATAGCAGAAAGAAATCTTGTTCCTTCACATCAATTTGGCTTCAGAGAAAATCATTCAACAATAGAACAAGTACACCGAATTACAAACATAATTGAAGACGTACTTGAAAAAAAGAAAGTATGTTCAAGCGTCTTCTTGGATGTAGCACAGGCCTTTGGCAGAGTATGGCGTAAAGGTTTGGAATATAAATTACAAAGAGGCTTACCAAAGCAGTTTTATGAAATTCTAAAATCTTATATATCTAACCGACACTTTCGAGTTAAATTAGATGGCGAATACTCAGAAATAAAGAAAATATCAGCAGGGGTTCCACAAGGTAGCGTTCTGGGACCAATTTTATATGTTCTATACACCTCGAACCAGCCAACGATAGAAGAGACTAACATAGCGACGTTTGCGGATGATACGGCCATCTTAGCAGTTTCTAATTGCATAGAGGAATCTACAAGCAAATTTCAAAGAGCTACTAATATTGTCAGCACCTGGACCAAGAGATGGCGAATTAAGCTTAATGAAACAAAATCTGTTCACGTAAACTTTACCAACAAGAAGGTCAACTGGATACCAGTAGAACTGAACTCCCAGCAAATTCCCTATGCAAATACGGCAAAATATCTAGGCATGACTCTAGACGCGAAACTAAAATGGAAAGAGCATGCGAAAAAGAAAAAAGAAGAGTTAAGTAAGAAATTCTGAGCTAACTCTACATAATAAATTGCTACTATACCGGCAAATCCTAAAACCTGTGTGGACTTACGGTATTCAGCTCTGGGGCTGTACAAAGAAAACCAATGTCAATATCATCCAGTCATTCCAAAGCAAAGTCCTACGTGGAGTAGTTGATGCACCGTGGTACATAAGAAATGACAACCTCCATAGAGATCTGAAGATGGATTTCGTTAGTGAAGAAATAAGCAAACACGCGAGAAAACACATGCAACGTATTAGTCTACACCAAAATGCTGAGATACGTCATATGTTGGATGATTCAAACCTAGTAAGACGGCTGCGAAGGAAGAAACCGCATGATCTAGAAGATCCAATCAGGATCGACCAAAAATATAATAAAATTGTAAAGGGGACTAGCCAAAGGGCTACAACCCTCTAAAAAAGAATATAAATTATGAATGATAAATTACTTCTCGTAGATGATTTGTAGATCACTTGTAATAAATAAATATATTAAAAAAAAGTAAATAATTATTGTTCCATTTGTATCATCCTGTAAAACTTGAAACGATCTATCTTATTGGTTTAATTTCAGCATGCCACCAAATTTACGCGAATTTAAACAGTTACAATTATGTGGTGCTAATTTACAAAATATAAATCAGGGAACTGAAACCAGTAAACAGAAAAAAATTAGCAATAAGAAAATTAAACAACTTAAATAAAACTAACTAATAATTTTAATTACTTTCTGTTTTTTTTGGGTAACCTAATTAAAATTAAAAAAAATTTTTTTTTGTATTTCTGTCGTTCGTAAATATTTGAGATACTAACTTTCAACATCCGTGAAACACGGTGTGACAACAGAAAACTAAACTAAGTACATTAAATAAACTGACAACAACAAAAACACAATATTTTATGTTTAGCAGATGAGACGATATTATTTTAACGACAGGTGAAAGGTAGTTTCGTATGTAACACTACATACATTAGTTTTTTTTATCTCAACTATATACCGGCAAGAAAATTCAAAAGATCGGAAAACATTTTGTGAAACTATGTTACTGGGTGTGACGAAATACTGTACTTGCTGTTGCAAACTCTACTCCAACAAAAAAAAATTAAGTAAACCATAAAATCTTATTATATTTGTAGAATTCAATGTAAAGCTTTTTGTAAAACGTAACCCTCGATATAATGATTATTCTTTATAAAATATGCATTAAATCACATAAAGGTACGATTTCGTAGTATTGCAAACAAGGGTTAAATCGAAAAAGAAAATAATTTTTCGTTCTTTTATTGTTATTATTTTTAAATTACTTTTTAGTTTGTCTTGTTATGTATTTCAATTTTATGATTTATCAAAACTTGGAAATAAGTATATAAAGCTCGAACAAGTTTATTACTCTATACGTACACAAATGCGCTTTGCTACAATATTATCAAAATTCAACATAAAAAAAATTTAAATTGGAAAAGTCAAATTGAAATTTTGTTAATCGACAGAATCGAAAATTATTTTTCAAACCCTACAACATTTATACATTGTGTAGAACTATCAACAAGAAATCACTTTACATTTGTGTCGCTGGGGCTTTCATCTATTATCTTATGCTGATTCGGGAGTTTTTTTTATAATCGACTGGTCTGTAATATTAAATTTTAAGTTTCAGTCATTTTCAAGTTCCCGTTCCATGTGCATCGATTTTAATAGATGGATGTCGATAAGCAACATTTACGTCATTGCACTTTTTTCTGTTTTTAAATAAAAAAAAATGCAAATACTAGTCAAGAGATGGTATTAATTAATTCGACCTTGAGTGAAAATTCTGTGAGTTATTCAACAGTAAAAAAAGTCGTTGATGGCAATTTCAGTTTAGAAGACAATCCACGTCCAGGTTCGGTAAAACAATTTGAAGACGAAGAACTTAAAGTTTTACTGGATGAAAATTCGTGTCAAACTCAAAAAGATCTTCCCAGTTAGGAGTTTCTCGCCTAGCAATTTCACTTCGGTGCCATGGAATGGAAGAAATGCAGAAGGGAGGAAAATGGGTTCTTCATAAACTGACCAAAGAAAGCAAAAACCAATGAATTCACATCTGCATGAATTTGCTTTCTCGGTACAAAAGAAATAATTTTTTGAACAAAATCATTACTTTTAAAACATTGATCAGTTCAGCACATTATGGCTGAAACTTCAAGGAGTAAATCGTTGCATAGAAATATAGGCAGTGGTAATTCTTGTATGCTCATATTACCAAGCCCCTTATGTTTTAGTGACATAAAAGTCACCTCCTTACATTCGAAAAGTAGGTGCTTCACGTCTTCTACTTCCGATCCGCATAGACATTGACGCTGGTTTGTTATCTTAAACCTCTGCAGGTATGCTTTAAACTTACCATGTCCAGAGATAACTTGGCACATCGAGCTCGTCATTGGCTGATTCATTCCACCTTCGTTGCCAAAGGTCAATCGACATCCCTTCAATATCATTTTTATTATAATATTGATCCTGCTTACTATCAGCAGCATGTACATATTCACCTGTATCATTTTGGCCACGTCTTCTTGGGTGGTACAAGTTCGCTCGTGTTTTGATTAGAATATCAACCGGGAGTACGCCGGCCAGAACCACTACAGTATCTTTAGATACTGTTCGGTAAGCTTTTGCCACTCCTAACAGAATATTCTTCTGTGCACTTTCTAGTGATCTGATATGGTGACAATTTAACCTATCATACCAACCAGCCGCCGCATACGTGAAAAACGCTTCCGCCACAGATTTGTATATTAACCTAAGTGTTTTGTGATTAAGTTCTCATCCCTCACTTGACACTCTCGCCAAAGAGTGGAATATATTCTTAGCGTTTTTACAGACTCTAAGAACGTGGGATGCTACGCTCATTCGTTCATCAAGGTCAACACCTAGATATCTAACGCACTTGACCATTTTCATGCTTCGACCGTTGAGTGATATTGTTGTTGGTCGAGTAGAGCTAAATTTGCCTTTTAGTTGCAGCGTCACTGTTTTCTCTGCTGATAGTGACATCTTATTTACTTAACACCATTAGATTATATTATTTATTGCAATTTTACCCTGGCGCTGAAGTTCGAGTCTCGAGATGCCGTGAAACAAAATGACTTTGTCATCCGCAAATGCAATTTCCTCAAAGTCGTTGATCAGGCTTGTGTTAAACACAATATTCCAGATTAGCTGACCCAAAATAAAGCCCTGAGGACATCCTTTTGTAATTTGCTTTGATATAGAACCATACATGTCTCTGATTACTGCGTATCGATTGCTGAAGTAGCTGCTGAAACATTCATCGTGTTTCTAGGGAGATTATAGACCGATAAACTTGCAATGGCACTAGGCCACGTAAGATTATCAAATGCTCCGGCAATGTCCAAGAATATATCCATAACATAGTTAGAACTTTGGGCTTTGACAGTGTTTGTTAGGCGGACTATCGCATCCTCAGTAGACATGTTACTTTGAAATCCGAATTGCTTGTCCGAGAACAGTCCGCTCTGTTCAACTCGCGGTGTAATGCGAGTGGCAAGCAACCTTGCTGGGTTTATAAGATAGATCATAGTGGATCTCTATCGCCAGGTTTCCCGATTATAATCATTTCACCCATTTTCCACACCTTGGGGAAGTAATCAAATTTTAGGCAGCTGTTTAATAGTTTTACTATGCTAGACCCTATGATGGCCATGTTGTCAAGTCCAAGGGACTTGCTACGCTTGAAATTAATTAAGGCACTGGTGACTTCCTCCCACGTAAATGGAGGATTTTCCGCATAGTTCCAACTCCTATTGTTAGCATCTCGCGAATTTCTGCTTGAGGGCCAGTTTCGTCTGGCGTTTCGCCCGAAAGAAGTAAGGTAAGTAATTCCAAACGTGTGTCATCCCACGTATCAGTGACGACTCCATTTGACGACCACCTTCCTGGTGGTGTTCAAAACTTCTGGATGTCTTGCTTTGTCAGCGGCAAATTTGTACAAATCCCCATGGCTCTTTATTACCATGTTCCGTGACGTACCGTTGAAAACTATTTTGTTTTGCCATAAACACATCATGGAAATATGTATTTGTTGCTTCTCTAAAGCGAGACAATTTTAACTCTTTTGCTATTTGGTTCCTTTCCGCATGGTATGCTCTTCTAAGCTTGGCATAGAACATCTAAGTTTCCTTAGATTAGAGTTCTAGAATTTGTTCTGTTTCCTTGCGACTCTTTTCTTCGAAATTGATTTATTGCAGACACTGGCTAACTGTGCTGAGATCAATTCCAAACGAGCAGCAATTTCATTTATTGAGTTTATTTCCGGAAGTGTTTTTACATTTTGGGCTTTGGATGAAAAAAGACAATTTACGAGCCAAGAAATTCTGTAACGCCGTCTTTGGGCGTTGCTAACGTTAACAAAATATTTGAAGGTTTTTCTAAATATGGTAAATATGTTACCCTCCTTTGGACTCCAGAATACACGATCTTCATGCCGCCAGCTCGTCGGCAAAGGTTATATTTGTCATGGGTTGGTACTCTGGCCACTCGATGCAGATCTCTATGATGGCATAAAACGAAATAGGTTTCACTAACATGTTACTCAGTTTTGGTCACTTGCTCTTTGCCAAAAGCTTAATGTAATTTAATTACAACAAAATTTATTAACATTAATACAAACACAAAATAATAACAATATGGTCGATGGCTGTACTATAAAATGCACATGGAATCTGTATATGTACCAATAAATTCTGAACTAATTCTACGTTAAACAAAATTTAAGAAAAATATCTCTCCCAGTTAATTAATCGTCTGAATGCGGAGGTTTGGACTGAAATGACCAAACCACACAAAAAAATAGAAAATTATAAAGTCTTACCTGAAGCATCCTACACGCGAAGAAAGCTTTCCACGATCTGGGTACTGTAGAATCAATTTTTGAAAAATCTTTCTAAATAAAGAAGAAAACCAAATTATTAATTAACCAGCAATAATTCAATGAACAACAGTAACACAAGACTAACAATTTTATGAGAATTATTAAAAAGAAATTAAAATTAATCAATCCTTAAAACCAAAAAAAAAAATAATCGAAGTTAATAAATGGACTTAATTAAGAAATTAAGAATAGACTGAACTTAGCAACAACAAAAATCTTCCATGATGAGTACGAAACTTCTGCTTTGCCTTAAAAACTTAAACCTAAAAATTATAATACTGTAACACCTAGCGGTACTCGCTCCTTTAATTTAATTGATGTTTTACAAATAACATCCGTAATGTCACGTTGCTTGGTGTTCGACCTTGAAACCAGGAGTACAATTTAATTTACGCCAAAATATCACTCGATATGTTCCAGTTATAAAACCCAATATTACGCCAAAATCGCCAACAGAAACTTAAAACAACCAAATTTTTCAGGAACACTTGAACCACCATACGTTATCTGCCAACGGCGTTAATTGAATATATCAATCCAGATGTTCGTATCGTCTCCAGTCAATTATGACTCTCGTCTTTGTGCCGATATACTGTGACACCACTTTATCCGATTTTATGATTCAAATGTATGGCGATTTCGTACTTAGAATAATTGAAGTATTTTCTGCTTTCACACGAATATTAAATTTAAGGTGGAAAATTGTTTTGCCAACTGTACAACCACAAATAAAAATCTATACCAGATTCGAAAAGTAATTTACGTTCCACTTAAGCTTGTATTGTATCATCAGCCGGCAAAAAAACCAATAGCAACTTCATATCAAAAATGGCACAATAGGTTTTTTTTTTAGGTTTCAGTGGTTGCTTACTGCACACTTAGGCCAATTTTTAGGCCCATTGTGATACCACTCATTCACTCCACATCATTAACCCACCTACTTCACCTACTCACACAACTACAGTATACCACCTGCACATTGCAAGCTCCATGTCAACCTGTACATTGACATGGAAGGTGGGTCGGCGCGTGACACGGAATTCTGCACTCCATCAGAGGGTCTTAGTTGTATTTATTAGCATCACCGATCGTAATCGATGATGAAAATTCGATTTTCATCTAGCCTCTTGATGGGATTCGAACCCAGCACCTCCCGGTCCAAGTGCCAAAGCTTTAACCACTGCACCACTTGTCCGGTAAATGGCACAA
Organism: Nephrotoma guestfalica; assembly: GCA_963691935.1. NCBI lineage: Eukaryota > Metazoa > Arthropoda > Insecta > Diptera > Tipulidae > Nephrotoma > Nephrotoma guestfalica. The sequence goes on from OY829914.1 coordinate 240,384,504, forward strand.
TAGCACTCAATTGTATTTTTCGCCGGATTAACACTCTTTTTCTGGTATCACCAACTAGTTCGTACTTTATAAAATAAACTTTTGCCAAAATTGTTAATTAATAAAATAATTCACTTTATATTAAACAAAAACATTTTTTTTAAATTAATTCTCTTAAATTCAATATTTAATAATATTGTACGTTCAGATTGAAAGTTGGCAATCGACCTCTTTTTTCCAACCACAAAACTTCACCCACCTCAATATTTTTGTATAGGTTTTGCACTTCAAATTCACGATTTTGCAAATGATGTTCAATTTTTTTAGTTCATTCCCAAGTTTTTACAATTCAACCACAATTTTTTATACTTCATTGTCAATTTTTTTTAAAACAACTTCCATTTCTTGCAAAACAAATTCGTGTTTTTTAAAGTAAATTCAAGTTTTAATATTTTAAATTCGTAAATTTTTGCATTTCAAAATCAAATATTTGTAACACAAATTCAGTGCTTCCAATTCTTAACAGATAATGATGGGATTGAATATGAAAATGAGATGAAAATGAAAATGAGATTCTTAAATGATTTTTGGAAGAAGTTCTGGAATATGGCCACCTGGAACGGAACTCGACCAATTCTTAACCGAATATGATGGGATTGGATGAGTTGGTCGGAAAAAGGATTCTTCAATGATGTTTGAAGTAGTTTTGAAACATAACCACCTGGGTCAGAATCGGTCATTTCTTAACTGATTGTGATGGGACTGGGTATGTTGGATGGACGCGGGATTTTTAAATGATTTTTGGAAGAAAATGTGGAATATGGCCATCTGGAACGGAACTCGGCCATTTCTTACCCGATTATGTTGAGATTGGGTATGTTGGAGGGAAATTAAATTTTTCAGTTAAAAATCCTATTTCCATCTAACATAACTAATTCCATCATAATCGGTTAAAAATGGGCCGAGTTCCGCCCCAGATGGCCATATTCTAAAACTTTCTCCAAAAATCAGTTAAGAATCCCAGTTTCATTCAACATACCCAATCCCAACATAATCGGCAAAGAAATGGCCTGAGTTTCATCCCAGGTGGCCATATTCCAGAACTTCTTTCAAAAATCATTTAAGAATCCTTTTTTTATCCAGCATACTTAATCCCATCCTAATCGGTTAAGAATTGGAAGCACTGAATTTGTGTTACAAAAACTTAATTTTGAAATGCAAACTTTTACAAATTTAAAATATTAAAACTTGAATTTGTTTTAAAAATATTTGAATTTACTTTAAAAAATCACGAATTTGCCTTGCAAAAAATTGAAAAAATTGAAAAAAATTGACAATGAGATATAAAAAATTGTGGTTGAATTAGTTAAAAAGACTTGGGAATTAACTAAAAAAATTGAATATCATTTGCAAAATCGTGAATTTGAAGTTGTAACGTTTTAAATCACCAACACGCCATGGAACACATGTTACAAGGCAGCTAAATCTACCCATGAACCCATCTTATCCTTAGACTGGAAAGTTTTACTGCACGCGGCGTATTCTTCAGACTTGGCCCCTTCTCATTCCAGCGATACACGAAAGATGAAAATGTACAAAAATGGCTCGATGAATTTTGCTTCGAAACCACCAAGTTTCTATCGCGAAGGCATTCATCATCTATCTGATAAATGGCACAAGACCATAGAAAGTTATGGTTAACATTTCGATAATTAATCTTTGCCTGAATTATATTTTCAATAAAGTTGAATTTTTCTAAAAACGCCGAATTTCTATTTGCGCACCTAATAATTTGAGGTCTTCCTTTAAATTCACGACAAAAAATCGTTAAACTTAATATTTCATTTACATAATTTGGTTTCCTTCAGATTTGTTTTATTGACAGTGTCAGTTACTATTTATTTTTAAACAATTGTACTTCAAAACCATTTAAAGGATTTTAGTACTTCTAATAACAACCAACAGAAATTTTTAAAAATTTCTTATAATTTGAGTGTCGCTGACTTGCAAGTAAAGATGAAGATCTACTTGTTATTCACCCCGAAGTTGATCCATTTTTGCAAAACTAAAATAAATGGAATTTATAAACGTTCACGGCCAGCTTACAGGGCTTTGGAACGAACAATGTGAATATGCGTCCTTAATACTTCTTGAACAAACAAAATTTTCCCTATTTTCAAATGATGATGAAGACCATTTTGTTATTGACTCCGAATTTGACCCCAATTTTTTACAAAACTAAAATAAATGGAATTTAGGCATTCATTGTTATTTTTGTAAAAAATAATCAAATTCTGGGTCACAAACAAATAGATTCATCATCGTATGGAAATTTTACTTGTCCAAGAACTTTAGCTAACTACGCATAATCACCTTGTTTCTTGGAAATCTCTAAAAGCCGGCCAATCTCCGCTTTAGTGAATGCCAAAATTTTATTTATTTTATTTTTTAAAGTTCATCAACTTCGGGGTCAATGACGGCATCAATGATGAGGTTTTCATCATCTTATGAAACTATGGCTAATTTTTATTTTTCTTGTTTATTGAAAATTTTTGTGAGCTGAGTCGAAAATTTCAATTATTTTAGTTGTGCAAGAAACAATGAACTTCGGAAAATGAAATGAAAATGGGGATTTTTTATTTTTACTAGAAATCTTAAGCTATTTCCGTATATATGCTATGTTTGTTTGAAATCTCTGTGAGCGTACCCGTTCTCGATACCGCGAACGCCTTAATTCCATTTATGTTAGTTTTGCAAAAACTGTTGGAAATCTATGTGGGATGTCCAATCATCGATGCAGCGAACGTCTAAATTGCGTTTACTGTCGAAATGGCACAGTGGTTAAATTTTGACGTTTGGATCGAGAGGTGTTGGGTTCAGGATGCAAAAGGAATTTTTCATTAGCGGATTATGATTTTAATGAAAAAGAACACGATATAATTTCTTGTCGGAGTACAAAACACATCCATCGAACAATATAAACTGGAATGGAGCTATATGCAATGTGCAGATGGTTCATCGAAAATCGAACCTATAGCCGCACGTCCTTGAATTGGCAGACAGCAAGGTAGGACGTGGAATAATTCTTACGATTAACTAAGAAATACTATTTCATTCATATGACTGCTTCGGCTGGTCTTGATGTACCCCGTACGGTCGGTCCAATTTTTGAGCACATTTTCGATGACATGCGGCAATATGCCTTCAATGGCAACGCGAATATTGTTCTTGAGAGCGTCATTTGTTGCTGGTTTATCGGCGTAACACTTATATTTGACGGCACTCCAAAGATAATAGTCCAACGGCGTCAAATCACAGCTCCGAGGCGTCCAAATCACATCAGCATTTCGGCTGATAATTCAGAGTGTGCTGTGTGGCATGGAGCGCTGTCTTGTTGAAACCAAATGTTGCCTGTGTCCTCCTCTTCAAGAGAAGGGAACAAAAAATCGTTTGGCATAGTGCAGCAAGGTAGGACGTGGAATAATCCTTACGATTAACTAAGAAATACTATTTCATTCATATGACTGCTTCGGCTGGCCTTGATGTACCCCGTACGGTCGGTCCAATTTTTGAGCACATTTTCGATGGCATGCGGCAATATGTCTTCAATGGCAACGCGATTATTGTTCTTGAGAGCGTCATTTGTTGCTGGTTTATCGGCGTAACACTTATATTTGATGGCACTCCAAAGATAATAGTCCAATGGCGTCAAATCACAGCTCCGAGGCGTCCAAATCACATCAGCATTTCGGCTGATAATTAGATCTTCGAAGACAGTGCGCAAAAGATCAATTTAAACGTGTGCTGTGTGGCATGAAGCGCTGTCTTGTTGAAACCAAATGTTGCTTATGTTCTCCTCTTCAAGTGCCGGGAACAAAAAAATCGTTTGGCATCGAGCGGTAGCGCTCACGGCGGCCCCTTGCTCATTTTCAAAGAAAAATAGCCCAACGATGCCACCGGACCAAAATCCGCACCAAACAGTCACTCGTTGAGGATGCATCGGCTTCTCTACAATCACGTGCGGGTTCTCCGTGCCCCAAATGCAACAGTTCTGCTTGTTTACATAGCCGCAAAGATGAAAATGCGCCCCATCCGAAAAGATGATTTGTTTTCAAAAATCTTCTTACAGTCGATCGCAACCCCACTCAGCGAGCCGAACACACAACCATGTTCGTTCAGCGAAAGGATAAAACTAACTTTCTGTCAAATCAGAAGTGACATAACCCTTACCATACTCAAAAAACCGCTAGTTCAAAAAAAAAATATTTGACCCACCCTGTACCTGCGAAATTGTAAAATATGTAAAAATTAAAAGTGTCCAGTGTCATTGTTGAAAAGTAGGTAATTCATTAGAAAAATTCTTTTGAAGAAAATTTCACTTACTTTTCATGTGGAAAGCCTGGGAAAACTTGTTTGGTACAAAACTATTTAAGAACGTTTACAGGGTCGTGGTTGAAAAGTGGACTGAATAAAAGGTTGTCGAAATAGGTATCTCTGGAAAAAAATTAAGAATTTACAACTCAAATGTTTTCTACAAATTAGGAGAGATAGTAATTTTTTCTTAGCTGCCTGAAAATTATATTATTTATGACAGACCACGAAACAGGACGAATATACCACGGCACTCTCGTCCATGTTTTAGAAACGTATCCTGGGAGGGACATGATTTTGCTATCTTTAAGCAGGAGCCACCTGGGCCTCTTATTGGGGGATAATGATGTCTCCATATTCGTAGTTCCCGGCTACCATAAACTAGAAAATTTACTTAAAGCAGCCTGTACGCCTTACAAATCATGCAAAAACACGATTTCTGTGAATCAAAAAGACTTCAAAAGCGAAAACGAAAAGGCACTAATAATTTTAAAGCTTCCGTAAAATAAGAGTTTGAAGTATTTTTGGCTGAAATCAGTTTACTGGAAGTGGTAGCTTCCTTAGGAGTTTCCGTAGTTCCAAAAACTTTGAAAAGTTTTTAGAGCGAAAAACTAGTGAGAATTAAAATTGATTCTAAATTAAATGTTGTAAGTAGTATTGCTACCGGTCCAGATCTGATTTTCAAAAAATTACGCGAAAATGACGATTTTTGATGAAAAATTGTATTTCAACAAAAATTCGGCCTCCGGATAGCCCAGATGGAATGAGTGATCGGGATAAAACTTCATACTTATGGTTTTTCCATAAAATTTGAGATCCCAGTGACTTTTGGCTGAAATCCGTGAACTGGAAGTGACAGCTTCCACACAAACTATTTCGATTTTGCAAATATTTTGAATACTTTTGAAAATACTTAGCATTTACAAAAATATTATAAATTAAGTTTTAAACCAACACTGTGTATATAATTTTTTACGGATGTGAAAAAAATAACAGTCGGTATAAGCAACGTTAACAATGGAAATCTGCCCGAAGATGATAGCTCCAAAACATGGTTTTTGAACGCTTCTTCAGGTGATAAAAATTGTGTCCACGTACCTCATCTTTGATTGTTGGGAACAAGGAGAAGTCATTGGGTGCCAAATCGGGGCTGTAAGGCGGATGACTCATCAATTCGATCGTTTGGGTGCTCAAATACTTGCTTGTTTTGTGATGTGTGTGAGCTCGCATTATCGTGATGCAAAATGATTCGCCGTTTTAAATTTTTTCCTCTCAAATAGTTGAAAACCTCGGGCAAACAAATTGCCGTATACCAAGCTGAATTGACTGAATTTTCAAGAGCCACAAGTTTTAAAAGAAATGAACAAACAGACGAAAGTGAAAAATACGAATATTAAGGAGAGAAAGCAATTCTATTTTTATCTCATTCACACTATTGTTTTTAGGAGTTGGCCATAATTGATTGGCTAAAAAAAGGATGCTTCAGGTGCTTCAGGAAAAAATATTATTAAACTTTTGACGAATTTTATGAGTCTAATTATTCACATTGTTTCTTGAGATGACTGCATTTAGCAAGCTTATATGGAAAACCAATTTGAATTTGTAGTCAAACAATTATACTTTCTCGTATACGCTCTTTACTATAAAATTAACAATCTCCCTAGACAGATCAGAAATCAATTTAATTTATAAAATATTTACCCTTTTTATGTACATAAATAATAATGATGCAGATATGCATCGTAATATGTACATTGAGATGCTTGTTCGAACAACAACACAAAACCGAAGACAATCAACTCTATACAGCCACTATCTACTATTTACAAAGTAATGTACATGCAATAATACGAAAAAAAAATTAAATTTTCGTCGTTTCAATACAATAAAAAACTTCAGTCGAATGGAAAAATAAACTGCATCGAAATTGAGAAAATCGAATGAATTAAATAAAATCAAACACACATGGAATAATGAAAATATAAATTTTTCCGATTTACAAACATTTTGTTTTTTATGGCATTCTCCAGCAATTTAAAATAGAAAAGTTAAAAGAAGAAACTTACCACAAAATTGAAATACTAAGACGAACGGTAAACGAAATAACAAAAGAAAAACTTCAATTGAAATACTTTTATACAATTCAAAACTATTCGTCTTTAAAGAAAATAGAGACGAGATTAAAAAAAACTTCTTGTTCTTTATATCAACTACTGGCTTTGGAGTTTTTGTTATTTTAAACTAACTTGTTAGTTAAGCTTTGTGAAAATATTGTGCTTTGAATTTATATCATTTGGGAAAGTATACTCTGTCATTCAGTGACTGCAAAAGTATTTAATTGATTACTAATATTTTATGGATTATGGTTGAAAAAAAACGTTGATTATTAATAATTTTCTTCATTTTATATTTAATTGATTTTATGACAGAACAAATACGAATTTATATGCATATCAAGTATAACGTCGAAAGAATAAATTTTCGAAGATGAAAACTATACGTAATTAAAAATCTCATTTAAAGTTTTCTTTTTCGGTTTGTGTGTTCTTCTGTAACAGAAAATTTATGGAAATTAATTTTTTATTTTTTTTTTGTTCCCATAGACAGCAGTTAAACGATGACTGCTACATAAAATAAAATATTTGATTGTTTTGGGGATAATTTTGTTGAAATATCGAAATCTGGAGAATTAACCTAATTCTTTTATGTAAGTTTTCGTTATTGTTGTTGTCGTAATCGTAACAAGCACAGAGCACACACAAAAAATAAAATAAAATTGAAAAGTTGATAAAAATTATTTGATTTTGACAAAAATTAATGATTTCGAAACTTAAGAGATTTAAGTTATATTTAATGATGAATAATTATTGAGGATTTTGCAACAAAAACTAGAAATTGATGAGATGAATTTGGAATATATGTATGTCGATGATTGACTGGAAAATCCCAAAATAAATGGATTACCGCTGAAAAGAAAATGTTGAGATTTATTTTGTGATTAAAGTATTGCTGCTGTTGTCATGCAGTGGTTTGAAAATGAAATTATGAAAATACTAGTTACTACTACTAGTTTTAGTGTTGTTTATTGCATCCATAGAAAATAAATATTTGTCTGTATTTTATTACTTGTATTAATTTTTACCTAACATGTTCCAAAATTGGCAACAATTACAACTCAGTACAAGTTTCCACACGTTCAGTCAAATAAAGTATGTATTTTAGTTTTTCTTTTTCTTTTTTTCTTTTCCCTGTACTGTTCTGGGGCGAAGGCTCTCCCAACTATTTCGCGGTTTGATTATTTACGTCCTTACCTTTACGCCTGTATTGGCCAATTCGATGACGTACGGATATAGGTCCGATTTTATTACCATCTGCACATTGCATAGCTCCATGCCAGCCTATACTGGCATGGAAGATGGGTCGGCCCTTGAGTTCTGCACTCTTCTGCTGTTGTTGAAAATTCCCTTTGCATCCGGCCCCTATTGGGATTCGAACCCGGTACCTCCCGATCCAAACGCCAAAGCTTTAACCACTATGCCATTTGGTCGGTTTCTTTTTATCTTTTCGACGTACAATAAAATTTTCGCTTCCGCGATTTTTGCAGGTTTTTCGTTCGCAAAAGTCACCGAAGTCAAAAAAGTCGTGTAGACTTAATAGCTGTATCCTCTTTGTCCTCCTAGACGGATTGATTTATCAGAATAAAACTTCATACTTAAATTTCATACTTTGGTTCGATTTATATCATTTCCAAGAAAAACGAATAAAAACCGAAAGATTCTCAATAAATTTTGAAACATTACCAGCCCAGATCAATTTTACAAAATATAAACAGAAATTACGATTTTTGACAAAAAAACTGTTTTATTTTCCTTCACGAAGTAAAATAAAGTATAAGATGAAATTACTTTTTTTAACGTTATTGGGAGTCGATGGGATCATTTACTTTGGGAAATATTCTCGAAATTTATTTTTTTTTTAAATTTCAAAGGTTTTTTTATTATGTTCAAGGTCATTTCAGATACAATTTGTCAGTTCGCATTAGACAGTCGTAGAGTGTGGTCAATAATAACATATTATGGAATATCTAACACCGCAACAACCTGTTGAAATTATAAAAACATTTTATAATGAGCGACGAAGCACATTTCGATTTTGCTGGCTGTGTTAATAAACAGAAAATCCGCTTTATATGGGGTTTGCACTTCAAATCCACAATGTTGCCAGTCATATTCAATTTTTTTTAGTTCATTCACATCTTTTTACAAGTAAACCGCAAGCAAATTCGTGTTTTTTCAAAGTAACTTCAAATAAATGTTGAATAAATTCAAATATGTTTAAAACAATACAAGTTTTAATATTTCAAGTTAGTAAATTTTCACAATTCAAAATCAAGATTTTGCAAAACAAATTCAGCTCCCAAATCTTAACCGAAATGGGATTCTTAAATAATTTTTGGAAGAAGATCTGTAATATAGCCACCTAGGACGGAACTCGATAGTTTAAACTAGAACGGAACTTGGAAATAAGCAGGCGTTTTTTTTGAAGCAAACGATTCATGATGTTATCATGTTTCTGGTAAGGTTGGATACCTTAACTCATATCACCAGCACGTGACCCACACATATTATTAGTGAGTTGGCAGGCCAACACCTACAGTCACAAAAAGTCGCGTTATGAACCCTATACAAAGGGCTGGGATAAATTTATAATATTGTTATAACTCGAAAACTATTCATGGGGACATGGAGTATGATGTCTACTATGATATTGAGATCTCCATAACCTTTCGCAACATGCGAAAATTTACACTTTAAGGTATTTGCAATACAATATCTAAAGTACCGAATTCCATCATTATCGGCTAAGTAATAGCTGCCCCATTCTAGGTGGCCATATTAAATTTTTTTTCTAGAAATCATTAATGAATCTAATTTACATTAAATCAATCTAATCCCATTGTAAATAATTAAAAACTGTCTAAATTTCGTCCAAGGTGGCCATATTCCAAAACTTCTTCCACAAATCATTTAAGAACCCCATTGTCATCGAACAAACCCAATTACATTATAATGGGTTAAAGAATGGGCGAGTTCGAAGTGGCCTTATTCAAAACTTCTCCCAATGACATTTTAGAATCCGATTTCAATCCAACATATCTAATCCCATCATAATCGGTTAAGAAATTACCAAGTTCCATCCCAAGTGGCCTTATTCCAGAACTTTTTTGAACAATTATTTGAAAAACCCATTTCCATCCAGTATACCCAATACCAACACAATTGATTCAGAAATTACCGAGTTCCATCTCCGGTGGCCTCATATTCCAGAACTTCTTCCAAAAATCATTTAAGAATTCCATTTCCATCCAACATATCCCATCCCATCATAACCGGTTAAGAATTGGGAGCACTGAATTTGTTTTGCAAAACGTTGATTTTGAAAATGTGTGTGTGTATGTGTGTGTGTGTGTATGTGTGTGTGTGTGTGTGTGTGTGTGTGTGTGTGTGTGTGTGTGTGTGTGTGTGTGTGTGTGTGTGTGTGTATGTGTGTGTGTGTGTGTGTGTGTGTGTGTGTGTGTGTGTGTGTGTGTGTGTGTGTGTGTGTGTGTGTGTGTGTGTGTGTGTGTGTGTGTGTGTGACTGAATGTAGCGCTATGCAGACCGACGAATGTCTTTATGTTCGGCGTAGACCGTTTGTTTGTGCGGGGTGAGATTTCATTCACAATTGTATTCTATAAACTAAAAGATTAACCAGAAAAAATCACTATTTTGACAACATCGGTCTACTGAAATTGGCACCTTCCATAGGAGCTTTTTCGTTTTATGTGAAAATTTAACTAAAATAATTGAACATTTTTGACAAAAAAAACTGATTTTAACAAAAATATTGGCTCTGTACAGCTCAGACGGATTTTTTTTATCGGGATTAAACTTCATACATGGTCTTTTTTATAAATTGGGTACCGGTGATGTTTGTTTGATATTGGTCTAACGAAAAATATCTATAATTCTAAATCAAATTTGCAACAACTATGGATCGCACCAATTTTCCAAAATTGAGGTGAACTTGAATATTTTGTAAAAAACTATTTTTCAACAAGATTACCGACCAAATAGCAAAGTGATTAAAGCTTTGACATTCGGATCGGGAGGTGCCCGGGTTCGAATCCCGATAGGGGCAAGATGAATCAGGAAATTTTATTCAACAAATTACGATCTGCGATTTAAGGAAAACTAAGGAATAACTAAGGAAAACTACGACCCAAACGGATACAGACGGTGGTATAAAATTTAACACTTAACGTATAAAATTTAACACTTAAACATTTTCTATAGATTTGAAGGTCCCAGTTATGTTTGGTCGGAATCGGTCAGCCGTAAGTGGACATTTTCGAAAAAAAGATTAAAATCAAGAAGATTGTAAGTTAAATTTCATTCACAATTCCTTATGAAAATTACAATTAGTTTATTTTATGAACTAAAAAGAAGAAAGAACTATAGAATAGTAATAAGGAAAATTTACGACTATGAAATGTACTATTACCGATATCGCCGAAATCAATTATAGCATTTTTGTTGTTGTTTACATTGTTTTTCTGTACCATAGGTCGTCATCGTATAGTTTTCCAATTTAAATTTGAGGTTTACCTATAATTTTGGAAGTTAAAGTTAAATTTGTATGAAACAAATTAAGAATTATCATTCTGGTCCAATTCAAGTTAGTTTCATAACGAGATCAAATAAAACACTAATTTGCAATGTATTTTGCAAAGCTTAATCGATTATCATAACGCTTTACGAGGCTATAACGCTTAATTCGGCTCTGGTTTAAAAGAAATTCGCTGTGTAAAATTTGCCCCATTTGCCTAACATGGTGCTTCATGTTTTATTGCTTGAGTTAGTACACTGCTCACCGCTTGGAAACATCATAGAAGAAATGAATAATGAAATGATAAACTCCCCCCCCCCTTCCCCCGCTGCATATTAGTATACTTTGGAGCTGACTAGTATGATCAATCATTCACTAATTCGAATTCAAAATGGTTACAGAAACGAGTACTAAAATAAATAATGCAAACCGGCAAATATCGGCCCTCGTCTATCATACACGGACACAAATCTGTAAAATAGAACATCATAACCCTAATAACGGGTGTTTTTTTAGGAGGTTTGTTTTTCCGATAGATGTCGTTTTATTTTATGACAGTTGTTTTGACAGCTCAAAGTGGCATTTCTACTCAGTATTGTTTGGCAAATCATTATGAATAGGTTAACTCCAGAACAACGTTTTCAAATCGTGGAAATTTATTTTCAAAATCAGTGTTCAATTAAAAATGTTTATAGAGCACTTCGTGAATTTTATGGTGCACATAATCGTCCGTCAGAGACCACCATAAAGAACGTAATTACCAAATTTCGGTCTACATTCACTCTTTTGGATGCCAAGCCACCGACAAGAATGAGAAGAGTTCGTACAGAAGAAAATATTGCTGTCGTTGAGGCCAGTGTCGAAGAAAACGACAATTTATCGATTCGTCGTCGTGCTCAGCAAATTGGACTTTGTCCATCGACTTTATGGAAAATTTTACGTAAAGATTTGGGTTTGGTGCCATACAAAATTCAATTGGTGCAAGAATTAAAGCCACACGACCATCGTTTGCGCCGTGAATTCAGTGATTGGTCGTTAAATCAATTGAACGAAGATCCATTTTTTTACCGTAAAATTCTCTTCAGTGATGAGGCGCATTTTTGGTTAAATGGATACGTCAACAAACAAAATTGTCGCATTTGGAGCAAAGATAATCCACACGCCGTTCTAGAATTACCAATGCATCCTGATAAATGTACTGTTTGGTGCGGTCTATGGGCTGGTGGGATCATCGGTCCATATTTCTTTAAAAATGAGGAAGGACGACGCGTTACCGTGAATGGAAATCGATACAGAACCATGTTAAATGAGTTTTTGTTGTCAAATATTGAAGATATGGATATGAATGAAATGTGGTTTCAACAAGATGGTGCCACTTGCCATACAGCACGTGAAACAATCGACTTATTGAAAGAAACTTTCAACGACAACATTATTTCGAGAAATGGTCCGGTGAATTGGCCTCCGCGTTCGTGCGATTTGACGCCACTCGATTACTTTTTGTGGGGATACGTGAAGTCATTGGTTTATGTGGATAAACCTCAATCGATTGACGCTTTGGAAACCAATATTCAACGTGTCATTGCTGACATACGCCCTCAAATGCTTGAAAAAGTGCTGGAAAATTGGACCTCCAGAATGACATTTGTGAAAAATAGTCGTGGTAGCCATATGCCAGAAATTGTGTTTAAATGTTAAATGCCAAAAAATTATCTACCAAATAAAAAAAAATTTTGGTCATTTCATAATTTTATATGTGTTTTATTCAAAAAAAAAATCGGCAACCTCTTAAAAAAACACCCTTTAGAAGCATCAAGACAAGTACAATTAAGAAAAAGAAATGAAACGTTACAAAATCGAAATTCTCAGCCTCAGTGAAGTGAGATGGAAAACCAGTGGTGAAATGATCACAAGCAAAGGAAATTACTGATTTAGTCTACTACGATATTACTCTGAACGCGACGAATAAAGCATGGGCACATTAACAACAGCTAAAGCAAAAGAGGGGTACCATGAAGTAAGAGAAGAGACTGCATCAACCATAAACATGCGCATACTGAAAAATCAAAAAATCAATAGAAAAAATCTATCTAAATCAATGCGTGCTAGGGGTAACTAGAAAATTCACCAATTTCCTAACAATAGGGGATGCATGTCGTCAAATCTTAACAACAGATGAAGCACAAAAAATATTTCGGAGACACCGCCAACGATACAGAAATCTTCGAATTAACAACTGGCGTTAATAACGAACCTGTTAACACCCATCCACCAACGGCTCGGAAAGTTAGCGGTATTATTTCTAAAATGAAAAATAATAAGGATCGAACAATATACAAGCTAAAATTATCAATGCCGACATATCGGGCACCGCAAAAGCTCTAAAATCAGTAATGACGGAATTGCATAATACCGATATAACACCGTCCAAACAGAATGAAGGCTTGATTAAAACGATTCCCAAGAAAAGTGACCTAAGAAAAGAATACAACAATTTGCAGAGTATATCTCTCCTCAATACAGCCATAAAGATATAGCAATGGTCATCCTCGAAAGAATTTCACCAACAGTCAATCTGAAATTAAGAATGGAACAAGCTGGCTCTCGACCAGAGCGAAGTTACGATCATATCATATTAACACAACACGCATCATCATTGAGCAGTGAATTCGCCACTGTACAGACACTTCGTATAAACTTCGAACGTTCATTTCGTTTGAGAAATTGGTATCCCAATGAAATTAATCGGACTCATAATCGTGCAAGCAAAAAGAATCATTAAATAAAATCAAATTAAAATTAAAATCATTATCATTTAACAGCAAAGAATTAAGGCTGCCAACTTAATGATCTAGATTTTGCAGATGAGTTGTGCTTGATAATACGCATAGAAGCCTTATGCTCCTAATTTAGAGAAAATTATTGCTTAAATATTCAGTGAGCCAACAGTCATATTTTGACATTTATTAGGACGATGAAACTAGAAACTTCTATTATCATAATTTGTCTGAACATTTTGTGATACAAACAAGAAACACCAATTTTTCATTTCCCGAGGCTTATGACATATATTAAGTAAATATGTCACGTTTAAAGTGACTATTTGGTGTGGTTTTACTACCTAGTCAGCAGGAACTGTATTGGTTAACGGCCGACATAACTGTTACGGGCACGCGGCTAGTTGCTGCACCTCCTTTCCACCATTTAATCCTCCCAAGGTGAATACACAATACTACGGGTATTTAAGTGAAAAATTTCGCACTTTAACGGTAACATATAAATAAATGTGCTTTATTCCCTTACAAAAAGTTAGGGTAAAATTTTTAAATGAGAAGAAAGAAGGAACTCGATCTTGAAATACTTTCCATTAACAAAGGAATCATAGAATTTTGATGATTGCTAACAGAAATTGTAATTTTCGACATTGTCCACATTCTCTACATTATAGACGCCATTCTCCTAATGGTCTACATACATTGTATACACATGTAGCATATTGATTATTTACGTCGCGTAGACAACACGGCACTACACTGGTGAGAATATGTGTATTATCTGTGCAAACTAATAGTAACTGGAGTGGCAACCTCGATAAGAGCTTTGTGTTTTCCAAACATTTTTGTCTTTTCCTATTTTACATAAAAATTTGGTAAAAACCAGACGGATTCCGATTTAATTAAATTCATACTAAAGAGGTTTCTGTTCGGTTTCAATGATTATGGTGATTTGTTATTAAAATTTATGTAAGGAAACTGGCAGCTTAAACTGGCTTTAAATACTTTAAAAATTCATTATATACTCAAAAATATTCTTATTAAAGTTTGCTACAAAGTTGGTGTAAAGTTTAAGATGAACAACATTCAGACGAACTGACTAATCGATATTAAACTTTGTAATTCAGCTTTTTTCATAATTTACGAGATTTTAGAGAAATTTTGCGAATGGAAATTGAAGCTATCGTAAAAGCTTGTTAATGTTTGCAATGCGGTTGGAAATTAAAGCATTTATGAAAACCATACCAAAAATTATAAAACTCTAATCAACTCTAGAAGTTAGAAGTTTATTTTCAAGAAGAATTATCATTGTAAGTTTTCTGAAATTACAGAGACAATGAAGATTTTTGGTTGAACTAAACAGAATTTATCAAAATTCTGTTAAGTTGTATTTTCACCTTAGACATCAAGTCAATAAAGTCGGACGTTCGCCTCAACATATACACTAAGAATATTGTGAATCGTCAATATATTCAATATTTCCTCCCCCCTCCCTCCTCCGCCCACAAGATATAATTAAATTAAGGAAGACTATTGCACACTATTTAAATTACTTGGATCAAATTTTATAATCGGAGGTGATTTTAATGCAAAAAATACCTACTGTGGATCAAATGTAACCTCTAAAAAAGGAAGAAAGCTGTTTGCAGCAGAATACTATGCAGATGCGATTTTCATTCTGGAAATCAACCAACTTGGGGAGGGGATTATTTCTGATGACACGCCTGTTATTGTGATAATCAGTACAACGTTTGTAAAGAAAACTAGTCCACCTTCGGTAAGCAATAATAAAACCTGACGAGAGAAATTCCAGAAACTAGTTGAAGATAATATTGATCTTCAGGTGCCAATTAAACATCCGAAACAGCTAGAAAAAGAACTAGAACTATTCAACAATGAAATAAAAGAAGCGGCGTGTGGTATTACTCCTTCAAGTTCAAAAGAAATCCGCCAAAATGCTATTTATCCGATGGAAGTTAAGGAACTGGTTGCAGCAAAACCAAAAGCAAGAGAGCCTTGCAAAGAAGTCGAGAGCCAGAATAAAAACAACTATAAAATTTTGTCCAATAAACTAAAGTTGATAATTAAAAAAATCAAGAACGACCAACAAAATTCACCTAACCAACAAAATCCACCAGTTAAAAATGAAGATGGGGCATGAGCTCGAGAACACGTTCCAGCATATATCTAGACAAACAGCAGAGGAAAACATACCACCAGTAAATAAAATGAATTACAGCAATGTGTCGTCACTTTACAAGAATTAAAAGAGGAAATCAAACTTAACCTAAATGCAAAGAAATATCAAGGATATGACTTAATTATAGGATAAATAGTAAAAGCCTTTCTTGAAAAAGAACTACGTAAACTACTCCAACTACATAAAGCAATATTTAGACTTAAACACGTTCCAAATCAATGGAAAGTCGCAAAAGTAATCATGATACCCAAACCCATCAAACCACTTAATGACAAAAGTTCGTATAGGCCGATTTCCTTACTTCCAATTGTTTCAAAATTATTCGAGAAACTACACCTAAAGAGACTCGAACCAATAACAGAAGCAAGAAATCTTATTCCTTCACATCAGTTTGGCTTCAGAGAAAACCACAAAACAATATAATAAGTACATCGAATTACAAACATAACTGAAGATGTACTTGGCAATAAGAAAATTTGTTCAATGATCTTTTTGTGTGTAGTACAGGCCTTTGACAGAGTATGGTATAAAGGCTTGGAATATAAATTACAAAGAAACTTACCAAAGCAGTTTTAGGAAATACTAAAAATTTACTTATGTAAATTTTTCGTTTGATGCCAATCGTAAGAAAAGTGTATGTGTTAATGGGAAGTTCAGTGATGAGAAAATTGTTAATGTTGGAGTTCCACGAGGATTAGTTCTGGGGCCATTGCTATTTCTAATCTATTGTAATTCAATTTTCAGCCTGGATTTACGTGGCAATATCGTTGCGTTTGCAGATGATATTACATTACTGTACTCTGGTTCTAATATAGATTCCCTATAGAATATGATATTAAACAAGGTGTCGTCTTGTTGAAAAAGTGGTTCTATGTGTATAAGATGATACTGAGTTGCAAGTCTAAACTAATAAATTTTTCCATAGATGGCACAACGTGTGATTTAAATTCTTGTTTAATTTATCATTTTTAATCTTGCAAACAACCCTTTGCATTCCAATTGAAACCGTGTACTCTTTTAAATATCTCGGGTTCCATCTCGACTCTCACCTAAATTTTAAGGGGCATGTATATAATTTAAAAAGTAAATTACGGAAGTCACTAAGAACTTTTTATTAACTTAAGAATATTTGTAGTCCGGTATTCCTAAAATGCATATATGGTGCACTAGTTGACTCGCATTTGAAATATGGAATTACTTTTTGGGGCGGAATTTATCTATCCAATATTAAACCGTTGATGTCCATTTAGAAAGCATTGTTAAGAATAATTAACTTTAAACTAAGATGGACTCCATCCTTCCCGTTATTTGTGAAATTCAAAATTATGCCGCTTCGGTACTTATGTGTATTTAAAGTATTAAAAGCCTTCTAATTTGAATAGCGTGCCATATAATTTTCACAACATTAATAGAATAAATATTCCTTGTCCTAATAAGGAACATTTTAAAAAATTCGATACACCGCTCCTAATTGTGTAGTCAATTACGATCAATAATTTTTTTTTAAACAAATAATGTTTAATTAGAGGTAATTGTAATTAGAGGTTACGATGGGGTTGACAATTGCGCAGCGAAACATAATAATTCGCTAAGGCATTGTGATTACGATAAAGTAACGTAAGTGGAAAGTATTTTCAATATTTTTGTAGTTTGGTCACTGCAGTCTGATGAGACGACCGGATTTTTTAAATTACAAATTTCAAGTTTCATTAGTTCGAAACCAAGCTTCCATTCCAACGTCTTGGTAACCTCACCTAGATGTAATTTTAATAATTTTGTGTACTTTTGTATATTTTCATAATTTTTTTTTCTAGTACCCGAATAGTAATACTAGTAATAATTTATAATTTATTTTTTATCTTGTGATAGTGTACGTAATATAAATATTTGTTAAATTTGATTCGTAGCTCCGAAACATTTTCTTTAATAAGGAGACTACTAAACTAGTTTTTTTCCTAAATTTTTTATGTCGTTTTGTAACTATTTTATATTGTTTATAGAAATAAAAGCTGGGCAAAAAAAAGTTTGATTAAATTAATGATTTTTTGAGCTTAAAGCGCAATTGTGCCGCTCGGACGCATAGAAGTTTAATGAAATTACCCCAATGTGAAGATGTTAGTACGTCGCATATACACACACACATGCCCTAATTCGAACCTTTTATTATTTGGGCTGTAGATGCGATCAAGTATCGATAGTGCTAATAATTTAACGCTTTTTATGTTTCAAATTTCGTTGTCGTTATTTTTTAAAGTTAATAATATGCATAAATTTAATTTATAATTGTTAACAATTAATGATTATACATATCTTTATATTATAGTCATATCTGCATTATTTCGTGTTTTGTATTTACAGTGAACTGTCACTATACTTTATCGGGCTATGATAATTTATATTTTGTCCCATAAATTTTTATTATCAATAAATTTCGAATAGTGTTTTGCTGATATAGGGCCAGCTGCGCGAAACATATCTGATATGGGATGATAGTTAACTCTGTAGTTTTTTCTGGGATGGTAAGTCCTGGGATGAGATAAACTATAGGTTGACAGTGATTACCTGGGGGGATGATTCCTGAGCTAACTTTTCATACGTTGTAAATTAAGGCCAACCAAGACATTTAAATCAGTTTTTTGTGGGTGGGGGTATTGTAATTAATTTAGGAGTACCTATTTCTTGTAAATGAAGGCATTACAATGCATTACGATTTTTAATTATGTCGGCTATTGTAATGAATGTAGAGGTCATCATTTATTGTACAGAAAAGTAAAACCACGTATTTTTTTTTAATCCATGCAAACTTTTCTGGGGCCGAAGCACTCCCTGCTCTCTCGCGGTTAATTTTCCCTTCTTACTTTACGCAATTCCTGCCAAATCGAAGACGCACGAGCATGGAAGATGGGATGGCTCATGAGTTTTGCACGAATTTTTTCCGATTGTTTTGGATGTTAGGTGTTGTGGTAAATTTAAAGACTCTCATCTCTCACCTTAAACTTGAAGATAAATCGATGTAATTTTATTGATTTGCTGGGGGAGTAGACTGTTTTTTTAAATGTCATGTCTTCTGTTGTGATAAATTCTATAATAACATTTATTGTACATGATACTAATCAGATGCATTATTATTGATTTTTTTTTGGATCTTAGCAGATGTTCCCATTTTCTATACAGGAAGATATAACCATGCATTATGCAAATTTTTGTTGGTGTGGGCCGTCGTAATTAATTAAGGATACTCGAGTTAATTGGGACTGTACTACTCTAATGTATTGCATAATATAAACCATTATAGAAAATTTCAGTCACATCCACAGTACTGTCAAATACCAGCCTACACACGAATTGCCGCTTTACTATAAAAAATTGTCTAACAAATTTGTAATAACTTTATAGAAAGTTAAAATAACAGCATTTTTGAGTTGGTTACAAGGGCTGATGCAACATTAAGGTCAACCTTTTCCACAAACATCTGCTACTTTGGTAAGAAAATTTATGAATGTAATTATATTAGTTTTAGACATTTAATAAGTTTATGTGTTGAATAATTTAAACCGAAATTGTTCGCTTTTCACTTATGTATACTAAAGTGATTTTTAAACTCTATGGGTGATTCCACACTAGGTCTTTTGAGTTCGGTCTAATTCTTCGTTTTTTATAAAACTGGAAATATCAAAACCGCATTTATATATAAAGTGGGGAAAACGAAGAATGAGACCAAACTCTATATTCCTAGTGTGGATTTGGTGCATAGGTATGGTAATATGTCTCTCGATCGGAAACCAACCTACTTATTGTTATAAAATGTAGTATTTTGGTATATCTCCAGACTTTTGACCATAATAATGTATAACACCTTTCCTAAATAAATTAGTTCTATAATCACATAATGACAATACCTTTCTGTTCTACATACCTTTAAATTATTTGCCATTGATGTCCATTAAAATAAAGTCGAATCCCTGCCTTTTTACCATACACACAAACCTGCATAATTTAAACTGATTACCTTTTATCGTATACTTTTCAATTCACTTTACATGTCAGGCCAAAATGAAAAAAATCACAATAAATTTTCCCAGAGATTTTTATTTTTTCACCCAGCTTTTCTTTTCTATAAATATACTTTATTAAATTATCCTTAACGTCTGCTACCTTATAAATTTAATAAGAAGACACAAAAAATAAGAATCAAGCTTTTTTGTTGTTGCTGCTGTCGCACTAAGGAATCTTCTTTCTATATTACGGGTTTTCTGTATAACAATTGACAAAAAGGTGAAAAATCGTATAGGAAAATTACTATTTTCTCTTTACACTGGTGTGTTTTATACATTTTCACAATACCGTTAAACAAGGTGCAAACATTATTGTAATCAATGTGATGAAATTTCAATGATACATTTCATATAATAAAGAAGTTCGTATACACAAAAAAAATACACAGGCGCCAGGAGTTCATTCACCAAAGGCATTTATATCTGCGTTTCAAGGTAAAGTAATTTTCACCTCACCAAAAACAAACCGAAAATAGTTAATTCAATTTTGTTTTATTTTTTTTTTGCCAGTTTTGTGTTTGTTTAATTTTCCTAATTGCCAATTGGCTAATTGCATTTTGGTTCATATAGAAAATTTACATTCGAGAAGGGTACACAGTCAATGTACATGAGATAGCGCACACAAATTGGGAAAATCTATACACAATTTGGATGTATTTGTGTTCATTCTTCATTATGGCAAATTCCAACAGTAGTTTTTTGTTTCCATTCTTGTTTTACTCTATTTATTGCATGAGCTTTGTTTCGATATGCAAAATAGTTTAAAAGCAGAAACAACTGAATGAACTGGGTGGTCTCACCACATTTAAAGTCAACTTTCCAAAAACATGCATATTTTTAAAAGGCACCCTGTCAACCGATGATACTAGCATGCAGTAATAATAAAATTAATAGTAATAGTAAAAGCTCATGCAATTGTTACGTTTTTCCAATTGCTTTACATGTTACAGTTAGTTTTTCTCTGGTAATACTTTTTCATGATTACTATTTTATAACAAAAAGGGTAGATTTGTTAAACTATTATTATTATTTTTACTTCTATTATTTTATTTGTGAAAATTGAATATCCAAAAAAATATATAAATTTACAAATTGAAACAGTTTTAAAATTATTGTTAAAAATTACTCGTACACAACTATAAAACTAACAACGTGATTTTGTTGTAATAAAAATTTAGTGGATTATTTCGCTATAGAATAATATTGAAATTAATTTAAATGGAATAATGTAAATTGTTTTTCGATATATTCGGTTTTTAGTATAATTGAGCTGGGAAGGGATTTATTGAATATTGAAAATTATTCATCCAAGTTCTGTATTGCTCCGCAAAGTTTAAAAATTTTAATTTCGCTGATTACTTTAGGCGATGAATGTGATTAATATGTAGAATGGTGATGGACTGTATAATATAATTAATTGATCTCTGGAGCATGTATTAATGAAACTTATTTGTAAAATTTAAGATTATGTTTATGAAAAAGTTTTAGGAGACCACTGACTTATTGTATTGTTGTTTTCGATTGGACCGTTACGGTTATGCTCCGCAGATGATGGATGCAAACTTTGTATAATTGTACTTGGAGATTTTACATAGTAATCAATACGAACAGATCTTCATAAAATAATTTTTCGTAATCATTTAGTATGTGGAATATCGCCCTAGACGAAATTGAGCTCTTGGTGTGGTAAACACTGCCCTTTTTAGATTTCAATTTTAATTTTCACATAACGGTTGTGATAGTGTACACGTAACTGATCTCTAATGAATAATTGCACATCACTAGAAGCGTGTAGGAACTTGTTTCAAAGTAACAAGGGCCGCAAAATAAAAGCACCCTCCAAAGCTTGCTTAAAATTTAAGCTCCTTGTTCGCCTATTAAACCGACTTGTAAGTGTTTAATGGTAGGTAAATGCTTAAGAATAATGCTAAATTAAATAATGGTTTTAAATTTAAAGTTCTGCCTGGCTCAAAACCGAAAAACTTTGAGAATTTACCAATAACTTCTTCTAATATTTAACCAAAACCTGTTCTGGGACCGTCTTTTCTAAAGTTTTTGATTTAAAACCAATCAATATTATAGTTATTATCTCCACGTGTCAGTTAAATAAATTAAAAACAGCAAAAATTACCAATTAAGGATAAACTAATTTTAAAATATACTAACGAGTATTTCTGTCATGAATGCTGTACCACTTTTCTAATTTAACCTGGGTCCAGTGCATTTTAAATTACGGTGATTACTTGTTGGACATTGTTTGTTTTCAAGCCGGTAAAATTTGAAAATTTCGTGGCTGAATTCCTCCTAAACATTCCAGTCATCAATTATTCCAACATAATAACTTAAATTTATGAACGATGTTGTTTATTCTTCCATCATCACTGTCACCGCCATTAAAAATTGCTCTCGTTATTCGTCAACCAATTTTAAACTAAAAAGTTGTAGGAAAATACTTGATCCATTAACATCGATACAAGTTTAGAATATACTAATTGACAGAGTGAAGTACAATTCCTCGTACTACCCCATA
Organism: Nephrotoma guestfalica; assembly: GCA_963691935.1. Taxonomy (NCBI): domain Eukaryota; kingdom Metazoa; phylum Arthropoda; class Insecta; order Diptera; family Tipulidae; genus Nephrotoma; species Nephrotoma guestfalica. The sequence goes on from OY829914.1 coordinate 240,407,060, forward strand.
CAGTTTGCTCTGTTTATTTTCATTAAACTTCAGGGGATTGTTTAAATCTGGTATACAACATCGTTAATTCGGTTAAAAATTGGAAAAGTGAGCATCGTAAATGGTTTTACTAAATTCATTTGATGTAATTTTGTGATTTGTTTTCTCTTGGGATTGTATAGTCAAACCGAATTTACCCCTACCTCTTATTATTCGCTGTAATTTCGTATTTTGTAGTGCTCTTAAGCTGCACCGACCAAATTAGCCCGCCTCAATGAAACCGGTACTATAATTTGTTACACATTTATTACAATTTATTACAACAAATCCCGATTTTATTACAGTTACCGTTTTCGAGGAACGAGTGGTCGGTTTAGCTTACAATTAAACCTGCTCCGCCAAAATTGTAACTTTTGATGTAGCTATGATATCGGGATGATTCTTGAACCAGAATTTATTACAAATTAATTACATTGAATAAGTTAGTTCAAGACCACCCCTCTACCAACCTAAGGGTAAATTTCACCCCAAAACGATTATATATTTCAAAAACGTCAATTTATCCAAATTTAATAAATTTTTTTACATCAGACTGCCACCAGACTTTCGGAAAAATGTTGCAAGAAGTCTTGTCGAGAGTAGTTAAGCCCTATCCAGATGTGTAATAAATTATTTTTGTGTCATGATACGCGGAATTGGCTCCCAATGGTAGAGGCTTCAAATAGGTAATTTATTAATAATTATGATGATGATTAATGATAATTTATTACACCAGACCGCCACCAGATATTGAGTCAAATGTTACTCCTTGGACATTGTGGTGGGCAGGTCAACCTTATCCAGTTGTGTAATAAATTATTTTTGTGTCAGGATACGCGGAATTTCCTCCGAACGGTAAAGGTTTGAAATTTTTAATTTAAAGGTCGATTTTACCATCTTTAATAATTTATTACACCAGACCGCCACCAGATATGGGGTCTAATGTTACTCTGTAGTCGTTGTAATGGGTAGGTCAACCTGATACAGGTGTGTAATGAAGTATTTTTGTACCAGAGTACGTGGAATTAGCTCCTAACTGTAAAGGCTTCAAATTTGCAATTTAAAGATCGATTTTATACCACATTAGCATTGTGGTGGGCATATGAACCGTATGGATGTGTTTATTTTATTATTTTTGTGTCTGGTTACGGAATTAGCTTCAGAATATATGGGTAATAACTATGGTTCGAAAAAGTGCTCTACTTAATAAACGAAAAAATTAAAGTTGTATCTAATAAATCATTGAAAATGAAATAAAATTGTTAAATTCAATTGGTTGGTGCTTCTAACGCAAGGCACGGTTTAGAAAAAATCTGATATATTTCGACATCCAAAATTAACACTATTTTAGATGTTAGATACATGCTACAGTGTTTAAATACCAACATAGATTTTTAATTTTTTGCCGGGTAAAGTAGAGTCTCAATTTTATACTTATAAAACTTTTAGTTTTTTTAGGATTTTTTCCAATCACATAGAAAAATAAAATTTAACAGTGTAGTGTCAGAATGTTAAGGTTGTAATCCAAATGCACATATAGCACTGCAGCAAACTTTTATTGGAAATTCATATTTATTTGTGAATATTCATTATGCTTAATTTCTTTGAACCATTTGTTAAATCTAAAGGCGAATTCTATCTGCCAAATAAAGTGATTAATTTAAAATGATATGTTTTCGCCTCGAAGTAGACCAAAAAAAAAATTTTGCTTCGTTTAATAATATAATAATAAAATGTTTTTGCCTTCATACGGATATAAAATAAACAGTCGCACGTTTTTTCCTCTTATTTGGTAAAAATAATCCACACGCGGTGGTGGCGGTCTGGTCTAATAAATTATTAAAGGTGGTAGAATCGACCTTTAAATTACCTATTTGAAGCCTCTACCGTTGGGAGCGAATTCCGCGTTTCCTGACACAAAAATATTTTATTACACAACTGGATAAGGTTGACCTGCCCATCACAATGTCCAAGGAGTAATATTTGACTTAATATCTGGTGGCGGTCTGGTGTAATAAATTATTAAAGGTGGTAAAATCGACCTTTAAATTAAAAATTTCAAACCTTTACCGTTCGGAGGAAATTCCGTGTAACCTGGCTCGAAAATAATTTATTACACACCTGTATAAGGTTGACCTATCCTTTACAACGACCACAGAGTAACGTTAGACCCCATATCTGGTGGCGGTCTGGTGTAACAAATTATTAAAGGTGGTAAAATCGACCCTTAAATTACCTATTCGAGGCCTCTACCTTGGGAGCCAATTCCGCGTATCGTGATACAAAAATAATTTATTACCCATCTGGATAGGGCTTAACTACTCTCGACAAGACTTCTTGCAACATTTTTCCGAAAATCTGGTGGCAGTCTGATGTAAAAAAATTTATTAAATTTGGTTAAATTGACGTTTTTGAAATATATAATCGTTTTGGGGTGAAATTTACCCTTAGGATAGTTTAGGGGTGGTCTTGAACTATCTTATTCAATGTAATTAATTTGTAATAAATTCTGGTCCAAGAACCGTCCCGATATCACAGCTACATCAAAAGTTACAATTTTGGCGGTGCAGGTTTAATTGTAAGCTAAACCGACCACTCGTTCCTCGAAAACGGTAACTGTAATAAAATCGGGATTTGTTGTAATAAATTGTAATAAATGTGTAACAAATTATAGTACCGGGTTCATTGAGGCGGGCTAATTTGGTCGGTGCAGGTTAAGAGCACTGTATTTTGTTTTCATTCCATAGTTTGGGATATTGCTTCTTACTTCATTACGAATCTTGTATAATGCCCAGTTCATTTTCTGCTAACCGAAATATAATTGCATGTGAAATTCCATTAGGTGATTTTTCAGTAGTATAGCGTATTACATTGCGATATCCTAACATATGTATACATTGGTCCTAGTTATCCTTGTTGACTCTTTTCTGCATATGTTCCCCGGTTAAACCTCTCTAACAATCCGTCTGACTGTGAATGTAAATGGCACGTGGTACGGGTCTTATTTTAATTAAAATTTTGCACAGTTTTTGAAACAGGAAAGATTTAAGTTTTTTGCTGTATTTGGATGTAATTATAGTGATACTATGCTTATGTGAACAAAATTATACGAGTCAAATACTTCTCAATCAGATATCCTTCCACTCACCTTCCAGTAAAAGTGGTACATAAGTCCCCCTTTAATTTATCAAATACTTTTTGATATCATATGTCCATCAATTTAACAATCGACTTTTCTCAGTGAGGTGATAAATTAATTGTTCGTGTACCATCAGCAAAACTATAGGTAACTTTTTAATTGAAAAATATTTTTTAGTGTTCCATTACTGATACTAACGTTTTTGGATCCGTTTGCATTCAATTGTGTGCATAAAACAATGTGACTCAAAAAGAAAAATTCTTTCGTAAAGAGATTGCATTACTCCTAACCTTGATACAGATGCCTGGGTGAGTACTTGTACTAAAATTTGTATTATGATAAGCAAATGTGCAACCTAGTACAATGACGTCATCCAAAAATATCAGACATGTTTTTCATTGAATACCTTGTAACAGTACAGACGTAAATTGTACTGTTATTAGAAATTTCTCCACTCAGAGGCATCAGAGCAGTCATTCTTTGGCCGGCTACGGCTCAGGGTAAAATGGGTTTCCCGAGTGGGACATACTAAAAAAAATAATAATGAAAAGGGAAAGAATGCAAACCGAACTTTGATACTTACCATATACCTACCGAGGTCTCATCCATAATTGATGGAGCAATTAGACTCTCATATTGCCAATGACTACCTAATGTGAACCCTCGAGCGGTATTGCAAAAAAAAAACACAATTAAACCGGATTCAATTTGAGCAAAATAAAATAACAGTAGAAAGAACCCCAAAAAAATAAATTTTCGAAAAACTGAGAAATAAAAATTGAAAATTATAGAACAAATTTATTGATTCTAACAAATTTAAAACAAACATTTATAAGTGAATAGCGAAAAAAAGTAAATTCTAAAACTAATGACGTCATGAAAATTCCTAAAATTAATTAATTATATACAAAAGAATTTATAACTATTACCACCACCATAACAATGATTATAAAAAAGAATGAAAATTTATAAATGTATATAACTATATATATATATATATATATATATATATATATATATATATATATATATATATATATATATATATATATATATATATATATATATATATATATATATATATATATATATATATATATATATATATATATATATATATATATATATATATATATATATATATATATATATATATATATATATATATATATATATATATATATATATATAAAATAATAGGTATTACAAACCTGGACTGTGATGATGACGATGATTTGTAGCCGCCGGCGTCCTTCGCTGAAGTTGGGTTGGGTTTTTTTGGTTTTTGGTTTTGTCCGTTTTAATTTTTATTTTGCTAATGGACGTATTATTTGTTATCAGGTATTTTTTTATTGCATTAAGCTACAATTATAATCCTAACTTATTATTTATTATTAACAAAAATTATTAGAATACTGCATCGCCGAAATATTATGAAGATATTTAATTATTTAATTTACTTGAGGCATTTCGCCACGATCGCTCTATAATTTGTTATTTTATCCTTTTACTATAATCGATTATCTTAATTCGAGCACGTTTATACTGCCCGCATGGATATATTATTCGTTTGTTTACGGTAACTCCCGATACCAAAACAAAAACGGGCACTCGTACGAGGTAGCTCCAGGTATACCATCAATTTGTGTTTTATGTTTGTAAGTTCACTTAAATATGCTTCTTACACTTTTATTGTGCTTACTGCGTTTCTAAATGAGTCTTAACTTTAGCTTAACCTAAAACATTTATAAAATCGAATTTACGCTGTTCACTTTTAAATTGCGGTTTTCCAAAGAAAACGCTTCCGAGAATTTTTTTTAGTTTTCTTTCAATATATTATGTTCTACACTTTCGGGCTAGGGTTTTTTAATACGATTTTTTGACTTGAATATTTATAATGTATTTTCTTTCTACTAACCACTCGAAAACACAACGACCCAAAAAAAAATTGTTCGAGCTTAGCGCACAATCAAACACGATTTTATTTTACATAAAATCCAAAATCGACTACCCCCTATTGCAAAACGTTTCATCATTTATAACAAAAAATCTATCTTTGTATTTCCAATATATTTATTTTTTTGAACAGGATCTTGCTTTGAATTTTAGTAGTTATCCCAAAAGCTAATTAAAAAATGTAAGTACCGGACAGGGGTATGAACCTTAGTGCTTTGAAACGAGTTAATTCTCTAACAGCATTATCAAAAATTGGAAACCGCTGAGAATTTGAATTGCAAGTATCCTGAGCCGTGACGGTGACATCTACTATTTCGGCTGGAATTCTTCAATTTTTTAAGTTAAATTGTTGTTTATTTTTTTCAAGATATAATAAAAGAAATTATTAAGTATCCAATGAATTTAATGTCCTTCTAAGATCAAATAATACCCCTTTTTCATTCACTGATACACCCACCCATTAACCTACTCATACACAACTCCAATATACCACCTCCACATTGCAAGCTCCATGCCGCCCTTTACACTGACAAGAACGGTGATTCGGCGCTGAATTATGCACTCTAACAGATGGCCTCATTTGTGTTTTTGACATCACCGATCGTAATCGATGACATTCACAAGCTTCGCAACTTTAATCTAGGTATTCTCAAAATTATCATCCAGTTTGACGTATATTACATTTCTGCACAACGGTAGTATGTCGGCTCTGGTATATGGGTGATAGCCAGATATTGATTTTACATCTAGGTGAGGTTTCCAAGAAGCTGGAAGCTTCACGGCAAAAAATGTGATTTAATTTTAAAACTTTTTTTAAAACCTTATACGTTTAGCCAATTTTTAAGATATTATAATCCCAAATTTTAAACTTTAAAAAGTTTCAATCAATGAAATTAAATTTCAATGAAATTAATTTAAATTAAATTTAAAACTAATTTTTTTAATTTTAAACAAATTAATTTATTTAACTAAAAAAAAGTAGAAACTAAACCTTTTTATATAACATAAAATTTTAGAAAACCAAAAAGTATGATTTTGAGAATAGTAAATTGAATTATTTGACTAATTTTATTTTTTAACAAAAGAAACTTATTTTACACTCCTTAAGTTTTAAATTTTAAACTACAGTGTCATGTTCCAAGAATTATAAATAACACAAAACTAAAGACTAAAAATTAAACATTATCGTTTAAATTTAAGTGCAAATTTAGCACTCTATAGTTTTAAGAATTAATATCTTATTAAGTCATTAATTTTGTCTAGTGTGGCTCAAAACCACCCACGTGCGTATAGTAATATTTTGGTATTGTAGACTATTTAGTCTTAGAAAAACGGGTTCATCTTTTGATAATTCCGGTAACATTGCAGAAACTTATAATAAAATCAATTTCAAATTCAATTGGTTAAAATTCATTTCGCTTCGAAATCCGCAACAGTTGGTTAGAACAATGCAAATATACCGGAACCATATTCAAAAACCTATTTAAAATCTCTTTCATTGTGTACAAAACTCACTACCTAAAAAGTGTAACATTCATATGATTTTAAACAATTGTTTAGAAAATCATCTCGAAGCCGGTCTAAAAAAATTCGCTCACAAAACCAATTTCTTCCTAATTCGGAACTAGATTTGAAATCCAATTACATCAATTATTCGTCATATGATTTAAACATCCTAAGTGTAAAATATCACTTGGAACTTGCAACGTGCAACAAATCAGAAAGTACTCCCGCTCTTATTAAGTTTTCATGATTTCCACAACTTTATCGACTTGCTATAATTTAGCAGATCAGAAAGAATTCAGCTTTTCAAAAACTACTTACTCATGTCAGAGTAATGAATATTCTTAAAAATCCTCCAGAGATTTAGTACATATAATATTCCAATTAAGTAACGAAAAGTTTAAATTTTAGTACATACTAGTTTCAAGCTCGGGGATTCCACATTTATGTGTACAATAATAAAACCAATTAAACTGTTTCTCTCTTTTTTTCTCATAAAATACCATACAAAATAAATTATAAAACTTCAAGTAAGAAGAGCAAAGCCGCACTAAATGGTTTGCATAAAATCTAACGAATGTTTGTGTATGTGAATATTTAGTGAAAAATTAAATAGTGTGGTTAATGCAAACGTGGTATAAAGCTACAAGATGTTTTCCTTCACTGATATGTATGGTGTTTTATAAACTGTGAATGCGTTTTGTTAAAAATTAGTATGGGAACAATCGATAGCTTATGTCGTTTCCATCGAAATTTTAATTAAGGGCCTACTAATTTATTTATTGTTGAAAGAGTGCTTGCTTTATGTCTATAAAAATGTGTGATTATATATATATATATATATATATATATATATATATATATATATATATATATATATATATATATATATATATATATATATATATATATATATATATATATATATATATATATATATATATATATATATACCTTATACACCTAAAATGTTCATAAATTATTTTTAAGCCAAAATGGCCGCCATTGTTCAGAATTCTTAATCGTTTTTATAAAGTGTGGTTATATGAAAATGAAAATCTTTTTTCTGTGGCGTTTGGCAATCGTTAACTTGAAAAATGGCAGCCTTCATTCGTTTTGTTGATTTTAGAATCACACAGCGGACAGTGCATTTTTTCAGTTATCTAAATAAATAACTTTTAACTTAGATATAATGCCTATATGATTATGATCGGGTTTAGCTATAATCTTCGTAGTGAACGATTAAAATGAAGCATTATAAAATTTGTTCGTCGTAAGCATTGATTTCGATTTGAGTTCATTAAAACTACCTCAATAACTATTAAAATTTTAATTAAGCTAGTAGGCCACTGTTTGAAATCGGATTATTAAAAAAAAATACAAATCTTAATTTAATTCGGTTGCATATTTCCCTAAGTTGTGGTGATAACTTTTGTCAGAAGCTCACGAATTAGGTAATAACTATTTATCCATAAATAACAAGCAGCAAAATATGTAACTACATACAAAATAGTTTTCTATTACAGATCGATTTTAGGATAACAGTGCCGTACACACTAGTTAAAACTGCTGGCCGGTTATTTGAATTCTGCAACGTTACTTGCCCCACACTTAACTTCTAGACCATCAATACCAATGAAGTATGCAATGGCTGTCGTTTCGTGATCATTCTTGGAAAGTATTGCTTTTATGTAAAGTATTGCATGTGTTTGCATATTTTGCAGCATATTTTGTTTTCATGAGAAAAACGCGGCTAAATAAAACACATAAAATAGAGTGAAAATAGGTAACGGAAATAATTTTGCTTTAAAAATTTTTATTATACAGTTCAGTCACATTCTAATTGAAATTTTTCTGCTTTTCAGAAAATATTTTTTGGTTAATTCCAAACAGCCAAATAGATAAATGATTTTTAGTAAAGAGGCATAGATAACCGAACGTAAGAATAAATGCATACATATTATGTACATTACAACTATCTACAAATGTTAATCGGTGTTGGGCGTACTCCTTAGTAGTAAATGACAACAGTAAATAAAACGAAGTTTATAACTTTATTATTAGCGATTTCGAATTATGTCAAATACTTGTAGAGCCATCGGTAGAAACCTATCAATAGAAATCGAAGTATTTCAAATATTTGATGCCATGGATGACCTTAAATATTTGTAGTCGGAATTTTCGAAAACAATGAACAAACCCGTTAATAAATTTGAATGCAAACTTCGGACCTTGGCGACAACATTTGATAGGAGGTAACTTAAGTAATAACACTTATTTGCTAAATTACAATAACACTTATTTGTTAAACTCATTTACTTCAGTACCAAGCAGCATATTAATTTGAGCACAGGTGGACTTTTCCGACAGGATAACATACTAACAGTTCATGAGTTTCAAACAGTAGGTAACTTATTTGGATTTTGGAGTGTTATTTAGCCCACACTTGCGGTTCAAAACCACCGAAAGGTAAAAACCTTATAAAAGCACAATAATTAAGACGTATTAGTCTGGTGCACCATAAAGATCTATTAAAACGAATTCGTTAGTGTTATGATTTAGCTATATTTATTATTAAAATGTATTCCCGTTTATGGATGTTTTGAATATAAATTAAGCGGTTTATTGCACACCAAATACTTTAAATAATAATCCAGCTCTTTGTAAAGCTCTTGATACATACATTTCTGTCCGATTGTAAAAAATATGTTAATTGCGCTTAAAACACTTCTTTAATGTTAATGGTGGATGTAGTATATTAGTTAGAGAAAAATGGAACTCGACTCTAATTCTCGATGAAGTATATGAAAAATTTAATTTCCTTGTAGTTCATATACGAAATCTTAATTTAAAGATCTGATGTTGGATTGTTTTTGACTAAACTTGAAGCGATTGTTTCAAAATTCAAAAATAATATCATCGTTGGAGATTCAAACTTAAATTTATTGAACATTGATGATAAAGATATTATAAAATATGAAGAAATGTTTACATGCTATGGTTATTCAATATTGTATAAAATAAGTATGAATTTTGCTACTCGAATTAGTAATACTGTAAAAACGATTCTTGATCATATAGTTACTGATATAACTAATATAAAATATGAATTTTGTTTAGGTGATACTTCTATTTCGGATCACAAATTAGTTTATTTTAGATTTCAGAGACAAAAAAGTTTTGAACGCTGCCTACCAATTTCAGTAAACATGTCATAAACTATAATATGGTTGATATAGATAATGCATGGAATAGTATTCATAAAGTTGGTAACTTTACTTGTCTGACGAAGGAGCTCAAAAATATTATTCGAAAGTGTAGTCGTGAAATAGAATTGAAAAACAAAAAAATATATATTAAGCCTTGGATGACTGTTCTCAAACTATTGTTCTGAAAAATATGAGTTTTATTGTAAATTAGCGAAACAAAAAATAAGCTCTTGCTGAGCTAGTAAGAAGTTATTTTTACAACTTATTTCAAGACTATATGGGTAAACCGTATGTTATATGGAAATACTTTAATGAGCTTATACTAAATAGACACACAAATAACAAGAGTATCGAGCTGATGTTGGTAATAGAATGGTGAAGGATTATAGTGAAATTGCCACTCTATTCAATGATTATTTCATAAATAGCGTTCAAAATATGTTTAATTCTAAGCAAATTCCAAATATAATGGTATTTGATTATATTCGAGATAATGTGTCTCGACCTTTTAGTTTAGAAAATGTTTCAACAGAAGAAATTATTCAGGTAGTTAATAAACTTAAACCGAGATCAGCGACAGGATTTGATCGCATATCAAATCGATTCATTATTCGATATTCGGAAAAATTAGCAAGTAAATTGGCTGAACTAATTAACAGTTGTGTTTATAATCGAACTTTTCCAGAGAGCTTAAAATGTGTCAAAGTTTGCCCAATTTTAAAATCTGGGTCAAATTCAGAAATTTCTAATTATCGTCCAATTTCTATTCCAAACTCATTGACAAAAACTTTTGAAAATTTTAATAATCAAAGAGTAGAAACCTTCCTGGAAATGAATGATATAATTTCACCATATCAACCAATTTATTTCACCAATCTGGCTTCACCAGAAATTCAAGCACAATTGCGGCCTCCTTGCATCTCACAAATGGTCTAAGCGTAGCAATGGATAAAAAATATTTTGTATCTGTTCTCTTCCTGGACCTAAGTAAAGCATTTGATGCAATAAATCACAGAATTCTGTTAGTAAAATTAAAAAAAATGAATTTTTCTGAAAATCAAATACAATTTTTTGAATCTTATTTGAGTAGTAAGAGGCAATTTGTTGAAGTAAACGTTGTAAATAGTCAAATAAAAATAAATAATTTAGGAGTGCCGCAAGGATCAATTTTAGGGCCTACTCTATTCAAAATATTTATTAATGATTTATTGTTGAAAGATCTTCGTGGTAATGCACAGGTATATGCAGATGATATTGCTATAGTTTACAAAAATTATAATTTGGCTAATTTAATGAATGACATGCAAGTGGATTTAAATTTGTTGAAAGAATGGTTCAATATAAATTTATTACTATTAAATGCTAAAAAAACGAAGTACATTATTTTTGAAAATAAAATTATAGATGACAGTATTATAATGAATAATACCATACGTTATGATGGAGAACCAATAGAGCGGGTCAAATCTTATAGGTATTTAGGTTTGGTTATAGATGCAAAACTTAAATGAGACCTTCATGTAGAAAACATAAAGAACAAGATTATGCCATATATTTTTATTTTAAAGAAGTCCAAGAACAGTTTACCTCGAAAATTATTAAGCAACATATATTACTCATATATATACACTCATTTTATATATTTGAACCCGATATGGAGCGGGCCAACCAAATCAAACCTAGACGAACTTCTTATTTTGCAAAAAAGAGCCATAAAATTCATTTTGGATGTACCGATAAGGACTCCATCTTCCATAATTTTTACACACTTCTTATCACTGCACGCCATAATTGAAAAAGAGCTAATTCTTGTCAGCTACAAAATTATCAACAATTTAATAAAGAACAATTTCGAATTAATCAGGTCTGGTGACGTTCATGATTATGATGTCCGACGCCGTTCTTTTATCCGATCTACATTATTTTCCACTTCCGCTTCCGAAAATAATGTGTTGAGTCGTGGATTGTTGATATACAATAGATTACCAAATAATATTAGAAGAGAAACAAGTCTAAATTTATTCAAAAAAATAGTTTTAAATTTTATTGAAAATAAATTTAACCGTTGAAAACTTAAGATATTTACTATTAGGACATCTTCCAGCTATTCCACAAAATTAATTTTGATAATAAACCTAAAAACCAGGATGCAAATTTCAACAACACAGCTAACCTAAAATAAAAATAAAAAAAATATAAAATTTTTAATAATAATAATAATAATAATAATAATAATAATAATAATAATAATAATAATAATATTTAATAATTCTTGTTATATAATTCTATATTTGTTGGTTCTTAAGTTAACTACTTTTTTATTTGTAATTTCTAGTATTAGCTGTAATATACATACATTATTACACCTAAAATAACAAAGTGTCTAGCTATATATTTTTAAGATAATATGCAAATATAATATTATACAAATTTTGCGATGCAGTGTTGCTTGTAATTAATCTTAGCTAAGCAAAATAAATATTAAATGTAATGACATTATATCGATTTAATTCGTTTTCCAACGAATGAACCGTTGTCTTTTGTGGTCAGTATGTTTTGTGGTATCTGCCTTTTGTTTTGACACTGGGTGTAACTTCCCGTCTTAAGTATGAATAATGTTTTATCTTATACAAAATAAACTTTCTAGGTTAATTCCAAACACTTGCCCGCTTATTTTTCAACTGAGTTCAAGGAAAAGAAACCCGTTCAGGTTAAAATTAAGTATAAATATGTTTGAATTTGAAATAGTAAATATGAAGTTTAAAACTTTTGAGTGTCATTTATAAACCAAAATATCTTGTTTATAAACTCTTTATAAATATTTTTAAACTATTTTGTTTTAATTTTAAACTATAATATCTTTCATAAAAACTTTAATCAATAGATTTTAAACCAGTGGGTTTAATTTTTAAAACCTTAATTTTGATTTAAACAATATTTAGGATTCGATTAAAAACGATTTAGTTCGAATCTTAAACCTTGAGTGCAAAAATACAAATAAATAAGTTTTCTATTTAAACCAAAAATTTCTATAATGCAGAAAATTGTTTATGAATTTAAAACTAATTGGTTTCAATGCCACACCTTTTTGACTTAAAATAAGACTATTTGAGCAAACATTTCAGAAATGTGAGTACATGTTATCAAACTATATTAAAAGTTTTATTTTTAATCTGGAAAAGTTTATGACCTATATGCAGCCAAAAAAGTTTTAAATTTTAACTTTATTTTTTAACGTGTGGTTTCGAATTAATGACAAACAATAAAATTCGAGGTTACGAAGGGGTTGACAATTTGCGTAGCGAAACATAATAATTCGCTAACGCATTGTGATTATACTTTATACGTAAGTGCAAAGTATTTTCAATATTTTGTAGTTTTTTTTTTTTTTTTTTATTTTCCCTGATTTGTTCTGGGCCGAAGCTCTCCCTACTCTTTCGCGGTTCGCTTATTTACGTCCTTAGCTTTATGCCTGTATTGGCCAATTCGAGGACGTACGAATATAGGTCCGATTTTATTACCATCTGCACATTGCATAGCTCCATGCCAGCCTATACTGGCATGGAAGATGGGTCGGCCCATGAGCCCCGCACTCCGACAGGGGGTCATAGATGTGTTCCTTCTCATCCCAAATCGTAATTTGTTGATGAAAATTCCCTTTGCATCCTGCCGCTATCGGGATTCGAACCCGGTACCTCCCGATCCACACGCCAAAGCTTTAACCACTATGCCATTTGGTCGGTATTTTTGTAGTTTGGTTACTGCAGTCTGATGAGACGACCGAATTTTTTAAATTAAAAAATACAAGTTTCATTAGTTCGAAACCAAGCATCCAGCGTCTTGGTACCCTCACCTAGATGAAAAAGTGCTTTCCAATTCGAATTATCAAAATTAATAAATCTTTAATTAAATTCATTATATTTAAACAATGTTCAAATAATTACAATTCAAAAGCTTAAAATTAAGTACACAAATATGCGAAATGTAATTTAAATTTGTACACAATTCATTTTATACTCGTATGTGTGTTTATCAATAATGGTTTTGTATAAAGTAAAATATTCGATTAAATTAATTAATATTTAATTTGTATTTAATAATTTATCTGCCAATTTTTTTTGTATTTTTATTATTATGAGTACACACATATTCTCATAAAAGTTTCGAACATACACACGGCGCATAATAAAATATATAAATACTACATGCATTACATTTATTACATGTAATATCGATATGCGTACATCCAAAATATATTAATTTATAAAAAATATAATAATAAAAATTAATTATATTACTTTTCAATGAATCATAATAATTTTTATTTTAAATATTTTATTTAACTGTACATAATTATTACAACAAAAAAATTAATTTATTTCATCTGTAAATCATAAAACCACATACTTTTCATAAAATTTTTCACGCAATAAAATAATTTTTCATAATTTTTTTGTTCCTCATAATTGATTCAAATGAGTACGAGCTCTACGTGTTGTGTTTTATATTGTGGGAGAGTTGTGGCTTAAGTTTTTTAGGTTTACTTTGTTTTGTGTTTTACGGTTATATTTCCTAAAAGTGGTTTTTAGTGTTGTGTTGGTTCATTTAATATTCATATGGAAATTAACCGAATTTAATTTGCTTGAAGAGCGTGCGTTGCTCTACCTTTTCCATAACAATTATCTCGTAAAATTAGGCTATTAGTGTTCTAATGACTGTAGGTCTGACCCTTCTTAATATACTCGTTCATTCATCTGTTCACAAAATAATGTACCTACTTCAACTGTAAATTTCCACACATATATGTTAATTATGCAATTATCATAATAATGACTATAACACAAGTAATGGTCATTATTACTATTATTATTACTGTTATAACTTTTATACGCATACCATATACTGCTAGTACGAGTATTATTACTATTAATTTACAAAAAAAAATATTTATTTTTAGAGAATTTTTAATGTTTTAATTATTTTATTATTATTTTTATTTTTTTAAATAGAACAAAACTAAAATAAATGTTCATGTAATTAATTTTAATTGTGGTAACTTTATTGAATTGAAAATTTTTATTTTTTAAGTTTTAATGAGTGTCAGTTACGATTGGGGTATAGTTTAGTTAAGCTTTTATAGAGCTATGTAAAATGAATTCAAAGTCATTTACATAGTTTGTAATACTCTCTATATATAATAAAAATTGTGCTTCTAATTTAAATCATAGAATTTCCTTTGGATATAGTTTTGGGTAGATAGGTACCGTAAAGTTAGGCGTTGGTCGGTCATCTGTAACATTCATAAAATGTAATTATTTTAACTTAAAATAATAATTTTCTTGCAAAATTGACAGGCAGATAATCGAATTCATAGTAGTAGACATAATATGTCGATTCTAGCGCAAGCTCAATGATGAAAATGGCCGCCGCCGAGCTTTTGAATTTTGATATAGACAATAGTGCGATCTGGTGATGAGTAGTGAAAACATAAATTAAACGTTCTGCAATTGCAAACTTTTGTATGAAGCTTTTAGAATATTTTTGTCAACAACTTTACATATAATATTTTTTGCTTAAAGTTTAAGATCACTTCTTGAAAAGTGAATAAATAAAAATATTCGTACCTTAAACGAAGAGAACAAAACATGAACTGCCAACTTAGCGACAACAAAAAATTTACAAACCCTACAAGCGGACTTTTTAAATGATCAATTCCCGTTACTTTCTTTACAGAATATACATAAATGTGTTTTATTACCAAAAAAAAATCTTGGGTTCGAGTTTTTAATTTTTACATACATTGTCTACACGTGTATAATATTAATTATCTACGCGGTGTCGACCATACGACACAACACTGGCTACAGCCCCATATTTGAGGGTACATAATCGTTTATCTTCGGATTATATGATTGGTCCATTGAATCCTCGCCAGGTTTCTGAGCTGCTGCAAAACGGAAACTATATGCCACTTCTGGTACAGAAATACATCAACAATTTAGCTTTACTAACAAGGTTATAATTATTTATGTTAGGCAACATGTTTACAACTTTCACATTTACAAATTTTACATTTCTTGACTAATTCTGATTTGTTGGGGTGAAACCCAATAGTTAGTCCCAAAATTAATTAAACCTCTTTAAAATATAATATTAATTTGGTATGTTTACTAGGTCAAGTGGCCTCGTTCTTTGAAGTCCTCTTTCAACGACAGGATTATCTGTCATATGGCGAATATAGGGGTTTCCATGTTCCTGAACCCTTATTTCGTGTTTGGCGGCGTGCTTTTTTATTTCATTTTTGATCTATTCCTTCTGTAAGTCTCTGTGAAGGTTTTCATTTCTTGTGTACCACGGAGCATTTACGATTCTAAGGAGAACCTTATTTTGAAACATCTTTATCATTTTGGCGTTTATTTTCTTATTACATCCCCAGAGTTAAATACTGTAGGTCAATATTGGCTTCAGTATTTGTCGATATAGCAGCAGCTTGAGGTATATTGTAAGCTCAGAGCTTCTACCTATGAGCCAATACATGTTTCTGAATTTAATATTAAGTTCTTCTTTTTTCTTTTTGACATGCTCTCTCAACTTGAGCTTGGAATCGAGTGTCATGCCCAGATATTTAGCTTTGTTTGCATACGGCACCGGTCGTGGTTCTAATTTCTATCGGAAGATGGAAAGCTTTTTGATATGTAAAGTTAATATGCGTGGATTTCGTCTCATTAAGCTTGATTCTCCAGCGCTTAATCCAGTTACAAACCTAATTGGTAATCTTCTGGAGTTTGCTCGTTGCATCAGCGACATTACTTTCAATGGCCATGGTTGCTGTGTCATCTGTAAAGGTGGCTATGGTTCCTTCATCTGTTGTTGGAATATCCCGTGTATAAAATAAATACAGGATTGGTTCTAAGACTCTCCCTGGTGTCCCGGCAGAGATTTTCTTTAGTTCGGAGTATTCATCCTCATATTTCACACGAAAATGTCTATTAGATTAATAAGATCTTAGTATGGCATAGAATTGCCTCGCCAGATCTCTGGGTAGCTTGAATTCCAGTCCACTGTGCCAAACTTTATCGAATGCTTTACGACGTCCAGAAATATGCTGGAGCTTACTTTTTGCGTTCTAACGTTCTTTCAATAACGTTGGTGATTCTATGCACCTGTTCTATTGTGGAGTGCTTTTCCCTGAATCCAAATTGATGTGGAGGAATTAGTTGTCGGTCCTCAATTATTGGTTTAAGTTTTTTTAGTAATAGTTTTTCAAAGAGTTTTGACATAATTGGCAGCAATGAAATTGGCCTGTATGATTTTTTGCCGTTAGGTGGTTTTTCAGGTTTTGTTATCATGATTACTTCTTCATTTTAACCAAAAGCTTGCATTGATTACGTGTAATAGCCTACGTAATCCTTTATCTAGTAAAGCCTTGATTATTTGGCAAGTAATCAAGTCATATCCTGGGGCATTTTTAACATTCATGTTGCTTTTCACTTCTACTTTTAATTCTTTGAGAGTTACTGGGCGTATATCAAAATCATCTAGCTTTTGGATTGACATTATACTTTCATTGGTCGTTTGCCTTGGTAGTGGTTGGAAGGTATCCTCGAGATACTTCGCAAACAGATCAGCCTTCTCTCTAGGACCTCTTGCAAAGGATGGAACCTCCTTTTTAAGTGGAGACACTTGCATTTTGGGTATTTTGAGTCTCTTTGTCGCCTTCCACAGAGAATAATCAGAATTTTTTTCATCGGTTAGGCTAACTAGATATCTGTTGATTGATGCATTTTTAACTTATTTAAGAAAAGATTTGAGACTGTTTCGTAAATTGTTAGGAATGGTTTTGTTCTCCGGTGTTCTAGTTATTTGCCAGGTTTTATGTGTCCGTCTTTTTTGTCTTACCAACTCTCTAACTTCAATTGGGTAAGATATGTTAACCTTCTACTTATTTTGTATAATAGCGGTACTGGCCAAAGCAGCATAGTGAATTGCTTGTTCTAATTCATCTTCCAACTGGTGCGGATTTCCTATCGGTACCTAAAGGTTGATTTTTTCCTCCAATGCTTCACGAAAGAGATCCCAGTTTGTTGTTGAATTTGTTAATCTGGGTGTACTTTCCCTTTGAACTACCAATTCACTGACTGTCATGATAACCATATCATAGTCATGAGGGAATGATCCAATACTAGAGAATTACTGTCTTCAATGTGAATGTAGTTCTGGGATATACCTCTTGCTACGTTAAAGTCTATTAGGTCAGGTATCTTCGTTTCGTCACTGGGCCAGTATGTTGGGGAACCACCAGAGTAAAATTCACATTTTGATGTCTGCCATGCTTGAAGCAATTCTTTACCTTTCGACGTCGTAAGTCTAGATCCCCAATAGTATTTTTCGTATTAAAGTCACCTCCAATAATAAAATCACATCCAAGCGATTTAAATAGTTTAAGGTAGTCCTCCCTTTTCAAGTTATGCCTGAGAGGACAATATATTGCAGAGACAGTAAGCTGTCTGTATTTTATTTGGATCCTTACAGTGACTTGCAAGAAACAATCTTCGATATTTGATTCTGAATTGTGTTTTATATTTTCTTTTATTAGTAATGCCGAACCACCTCTTGCTCTTTCCGAAGATTTAACTAAATGGCTTTCAAGAAAATGTTGATTTTTTTCAGAATTTAAAAATATTTCTATTTCTGGGATATGTTGCATAATGCCATTCGCATTCCAGATTGCTATTTTGAAAGTTGTGTTCTTACTTAATATTTATTGTTGGATTGCGTTGAGTGAGTTGCATTTTCTTCAGTTGATCATCTAGCCGCTTTGTAATAGCTGCAATGCTGTTCATAATGTTTTCCACAATTTGGTTACTTTCAGAGCCCATATGTTTGGTTGAACCCATACATTTCACTACATGCGGAAATGAACTTCTTTGCCCTGTATTGCTTGGTTGTAAGTTTTGATCTATCTGATTTGATCATTGAACCCTTCGAGTTTCGCGATTTTGCGGTTGATTTCGAATTTTATCTCTCAATTTTTGTAGTTATTTAGAAACCTCGATAATTAGCCGGATATTGGCTCTTACAATTTGTACACTTGGCTGGCACATCTCTACTGTGTCTGGGTAAATTGATTACCTGAACATTTTACACATCTTGGATCCCGGCCGCAATATTTTTGAGTGTGATTAAATGCCTGGCATTTCCTGCATTGGGGTATGCGCGTTGTGGTTCTCCTCATTGGTTCAATTTTCACCTTCATGTGAAGAATTCCTTTTATTCCATAAATGTTTTGAACACTCTCTTTGTTGTCAAATACTAGCATAAAAAGAGGGATTCCCCTTTAACTGATAATTTGGTTTCCTCCCTGAATTTCTGTTCTCTCCTTTTTAACAATTTCTTTGCTTGAGCAAGTGTGATGCAAACCTCTTGGCATGACTTTTATAGGTCAGGCTTGTTTGTTCTCGAAAATGAACCACTGATATTTTTCAGCATTCAATTTCATAGATAATGTTCTATAAGTATCTGAGTCCAGAGTATTAATTGTTCAAACGTCATTGTTTAACGCTGTTAACTTATAGTCTTTGTCAGTAACCGATTTCATCAGTGACTAAATTTTCTGGGTAACTTGTTACACCCACAATATTTATTGGTGGGGGTGATTTTTCTTTCGGTTGCACCAAATTTGGTCTACTATTCGTGGTAGATTTTCTACCTTTTGTTTGATTGGCTTTGGATAGAGCATCGTTTGGATCTGGATTAGTTTGCCCTTTACCATTTAATTGCTCAGCCTCAGGTGACGATTCAGCTTTTCTTTTCTTACTCTTCCTGGACGGTTTTTTCTACTTTAGGATCCCAGTGGAATAGATGAGTTTGTTTGCTTCAATGCTTCCTATATCGCAATCTTCTTTTGAATCCCGATTCATTTTTAGGTTTTCATTTTCTTGCTTCAGATACTCAATTTCTTCGCTTAGCAAATAATTGCTCCATATGCTCTAGCCTCGCCAAGAGATTCATATGCTCCTTTTCTAGGTCAATAGTTGTTTTAATAGATTCGGCTATTTGCAAAGTAAAATTTCCGATGGCATCACTTATTTCGTGGAACGATTGTCTAGGTGAAGCGTTAGAAAAAGTATCGGCTTGGTCAGCTCCCGTGTTGTTTCTATTTTTCTTTATCGGTGATTTTTGTAGATTTGGTCTTCTCTGGAACGGTAATGCAATAGATGGCCCTCCCCAGAATCCATAGGGCCCGTCTCCACAGAGAGTAAATTTATCAATGTTGATATTGAGGTGGTGTACCACCTGGGGTATTATTTCCTTTTGTTTGTACCATTGCATAGTTTTAATTGACTAATTAGCTATTCTGCTTCACTACTACGAAGGGATTGGGTTCCAATCTTTCGTTCTACAAAACATTGTCTAGAGTGCGCCCGCATCCATTTATGAATACTTCGTGGAGGCTGTCAATCCCGTACCCCGAAAGTGGGGTCAAACTAAACTAAAATTTGATTGTAACTACTAACTAAAAATAAAAATGACGAAATTTGGTTAAAAAAACTTAAAAATACAATTTTTAAAATTCATGCGCCACCTTAAAACACATAATTTTAAATCTAATGTGAGTGACGAGGTACCTGGGTACCTTTTGCACTTCTAGACGTCTATTTTTGTATGTTTCGGTCATAATAAAAACTTAAAATTTTGTGAGGACTTCTAGTTCAATTGATAGATTACGATCACACTTATAAATGAGAAATTTTACAAGTTGGACAAACGTGGAACAAATTAGTTTCCACGCAAACTGCTTATAGATAGTAATCACGCAAATTAAGATATTTTTCTTCACTCACATGAGAGTTAAATAATATTCACCAAAGCACAATCTAATGGTTAGCAAAGAAAAAAATGTTTTAATCCCAGGCTAATTTATCATCATATGGAGACACAACAGGACAACAGGTTTATTATTCCATTACATACACATGTAGAGTGACCACCCGTCGAATCAAATTACAAACACAATATTGATTATGATTCTCGAAAATATATTAATGTTTTGTTGTTGGTGTATATCTGGGTACCCATATGTAGTATACATAAATGCTTATATAGTTCATAAATACTAAAATACACTTTTCACTAATCTTCCGAAACAACATAAGATAATTCAAGTCTAAAAATATTTTTAACAATAAATTATCCCAACAATATGGATAACAGGAATACAATAAACAAAAAATTGAAAATTTTCCATGAATTTTCATTTTTCATTTAATCGTTAAGTCTAACACAAAAAATATTTTATAGAAATTCGTGTTATATTTTCTGTTTGATATAGAGAGTGTCGGAAAATGGAAAAACTCTCGCTACATCTACTTTTGTTACGGACTGTATATACAGAAATACATGGTTTTTTGTGAGTGCTACTCATTTCTCCTTCGTATGTATAGTTTGATTGATTGATTGAAGAAGAAAAATTGTAATACACACAAAAAATAACAACCGACAATACAGAAAAAAAAAACTTTGAAAGCACAAAAATATTTTTGAGTGTAGCAAAAAAAAAAATATGAAAAATGATATGCAAAGTAAAAAAATAAAATAACAGAATAACAGAAATTCTACTTTTTGATAAGAAAATGAAAGTTTAATAGTTTTATTGTTTTTTATTCCTTTTGTTAGATTTATATGGAAAAAAAACTATGTTATAATGTACTAGAGCTTTTACGAGTATTATAAATATATTTATGTTTTAAAGCTTCAGATAATACCGTAAAAAATGAAATATGGTTCAAAAGTTGAAAGCTGTGGGATATGAATATACATAATGATATTAAACTGTATGAGTATTACACAACATGATAAAGTTAAAAGCTTTCAACTTTTTTATATCCAAAAATGGTTATTTCAGAAATTTGTTGACTTTTAAAAATGTAAGTTATGTCTTTAAACTACTTACTTCTTCGTAAAATATTCTTGTTCAATAGAGAATGTGGAAATTAAACCAAGTTAAACGTCAAGCATAATCGATTGGTTGGTACGTTGAAATGGGTTAGCTGGCCTCGTTGGGGATTCGATCAGCCTTAAACAAAATTGGAACATCCAAACCATAATATGAGGCCAACTATTTTTAGTGGACTGGATACACCCAATGAAACATGGCAGTTTTATTATTCTCTAGTTCGTAATTGTACTGTTGCGACAACCTTTAAAGTTGCCAGTTAACCCAACCTACACAAAAGAGGTTTTGTTAAATATTTTTTCGTAGCAAACTAATCACTAAAACTAAACTTTTCATTCTTTAGAAATCTTACAATATTCTCAGTGGTTCCTTTAGATATAGATTTCAGCAGAGGAAATTTTGGTAGTTGTTCGAGGGCAATCAACAAGATGGTTTAGCAATTTCTGGACCGCGGGACTGGTGTGACGAACTTAACAATATATTTTATTTTACGATTTACACGGTTCATTATTTTAACAGTGTAATTCAACAAAAATTTAAATAGAAATGATTGAAAATCGCATTCAAATTGTTAAAAATAAACTCATTCAATTTTTTGTGTTGTTCAATATATTTTACGAGCCCGATTATAGATAGTCCCACGCATTTACATTACATACAATAACTAGTTTAACTATTAGGCTTTCAAAATACAACGATTAGATTAAGGGTTAACGACTCATTCCATTTTTTGTGTTGACATCGGTTTACTGTTTGTTAAATGGAGCTAATCCTTTAGACATTTCCACGTGGTTTCATTACAGGGTGGCTGACATGAAGTGTTACCAAAACAAAACGCCACAGAATTTTTATTTTTTGATGAATTTTGTTGGATCAAAGCAAAAAATGTTCAAAAATATTTTGATTTTCGAATTGCATTATCAGTTTTTGATTTGGCCAACCCTAGTCGCGATTATGGCCTTCAAACGGCTGACAATTGGTATTTTTTTCTCGCAAACTTGCTCTTCAAAATACTCCAAACCGATAAATCTAGCGGATTTTCATTCGGTGAATTTGTTGGCCATTGAGCGGTGGAAATGAACCGCGGAACGATGTTTCTCAGCCAATCTTGATTGACGCGCGCTTTATGACTCGGCGCCGAGTCCTGTTGAATTGTCCAGGCTTTGCGGCCGAAATTTTTTTGTCCCCAAGGCTTCAACGCTCCCTCCAACACATGATTCCGATAAATTTAAGCATTTATCTTGATGCCACGGTCCAAAAAAACGAACGGTGAACGGCTCTCGGCCGTTACGGCGGCCAAAACCATCACCATCAGTGGCGCTTGGTCTCGAGTGGCAATCCGTTTGTCCAAATTTTCAGTAGAACGGGCAGGTAAGTAAATTCGGTCGTTTTGCTTGTTCACATATTGCTCAATAACGAACGTAGACTCCTCGGAGAAAACCAAATTCGGTAAATCGCCACTTTCCATGCGTGAGACCATGCGTTTTATGGAATTTTAAGGCCTTTAGGCCAAGATGATCTTTCAATATGTGCTGCATCCGTTCGAGCGAAATGTTCGCCTCACGAGCCATTTATCTGCCGCTACGGCGCGGATTTCGAGCCAATTTGGCCTTCATCTTCCGAGTGAAATTCGGCGATGTTGCAGTGCGTTTCGGTCCAGTTTTAACTATCTCTGTATTAACAATCTACGGCTGTGGTTTTCTAGCCAAATATAGAGCAATCACACTACTACGCATGCATTCCATTGCGGATAACTTTTTTTCTGAATATTTTCCACTAAAATGGTTTTGTACGCTTGTAAACAATGGAATGAACTGTCATTAATGTACATTTGAGCGCTCTGTTATCACTGATTTGACAGCAATGACAGTCAGAATTTCGTAACAGTTCGTATCAGTCACCCGGTATATACGTTAAGTTACCTAAATAATAGGCTTTCAAAATATCATGGTAAGATTTAGGGCTAGCGAGATGCACTATGAATTAACAAGCTTTCAATGGAAATTCTTGACTCATTCAATTTTTTGAGTTGACACCGTTGTGTAGTTCAACATACGGGGCCGATCCTACAAAATTACACGTGGTTTTATGGGAAATCTTAACTCATTTAAATTTTTGTGTTGTCTCCGTTGTGCAGCTTGATATACGGGGCCGATTCTAGAGATTTCCAGGCGGTTTCATAATTTACGTCAAATTGCCTAACTAATAATGAACTAATAACTCTATGATTAGCCTCTTATAACAAACAGCAAAGCGGTGCCAACACAAAAATTGAATGAGTTAAGATTTCCCATTAAAAGCTTATTAATTCGCAGTGCATGTCACTAGCCCTAAACCTTACCATGATATTTTGAAAGCCTATTTTTAGGCGATTTAAAGTATATAATGACACCATGTGAAATCTCTAGGATTGGCCTACTATATCGAACTACACAACGAGGTCAACACAACCAAATTAATAAGTTAAGATTGTCCACTAAAAGCTTGTTAATTCGCAGTGCATTTCACTAGCTTTAAATCTTACCACTATATTTAGAAAACTCAAGACGATTTAATTCATAAAATGGAACTGCGCGAAAATCTCTAAGATTAGACCCTTATTTCAAATAGCAAACCGATGCCAATACAAACAAATGAATGAGTCGTTAGCCCTTACTCTTATCATAGTATTTTGAAAGTGTATTAGTTAGACTATTTAATGTATTTAATTTAAATGCGAGGAACTACTATAATCGGGCTCGTAAAACCTATTGAGCAACACAAAAAATTGAATGAGTTTACTTGTAACTATTTTAATGCGATTTTCAATGATTTCTGTTCAACTTTTATTGAACTACACTGTGAAAATATTGAATGCACACTCGTCAAACAACAAATTTTGTTAAGTTCACTCTACATTGGTGATAGCGGGTTCAAGAAAATCCAAAAAGATCTGTTGTCACAGGCTTTCGACAAATTTGGCTGTTTCATATATTCGGTCCAGTACATTGATTAGAAGCTCCAGTATATCGCCTTTTACTACATAGTTGTAATCATCTTTTTCCATCGTGGGCTAATAAAAAAGCTTCTAATAAGGCTTAAAGTCATTTTAATGCCACCGTGTGAAACTTAAGGATTGCACACCTTGGCACATCTGATAACATGTCAAAAGGTGTTGGTTGAATTTTAATATAAATACAATCGTTATCTCCAGATTGGGAAATTGAGTGTAATATTATAGAAAAGATTTGATATAGGGGCAGATAATAAAAAGCGTCTTAATTGTTTGGTTTCATATTCCAGTTCGAAGTTCATCCGCCTCGACTATAATACCTAGAATACCTTCTTCATACAAAAATGGCTCTTCACTACATTGAACGTCAAATCAGCAGAATTAATGTGACCGGTGATAATTTGAAGTTTATAATAAATTTTATAATAGCTTAAAGGCCAGAACGGCATCCATCTACATTTGTAAATTGTTTGCCCGGGCACTGTGTCACCATTTAATCATTTTCCAGCGGAATCTGCCAAATGATATCCTTCAAATCTAGATTTATTATAATTTTGTATCCGTGAGCTTTGGAAGAATACCGTCGATTTGAGGGAATGGATATCAATCTTCAGTAACATTGATCAGTTTCCTCGAGTTCAGACACAACCGTGATTTTCCGTTTGTTTTCCAGAAGAGTATCTTTGACTGGGTTCTCTGACGTACAAAAAAAGCATTCTGTCAATTTACTGATATAGCTGGGCTTGAATTGCCACGACCCGGGAGTATTTCGATGTTTAATAGGCCACACCATACCTACATACATTTTGTTTACATGGAGTACAACCAAAACCTCATTCTTCTTTGGATGACGGGAATTTATTTATTATTTTATTTAATTTGGCATGCTGCAAAGTTAATTGTTTTGTGTTATGATCAGGCTTTTCTATAAAATTAAGCTTATTTAACATTTTGGGGGCTATATATCATATGGGCAATATTGGTTCATTATTTTGTTTTTATATTCCACTTCCAGGTTTACGTGTTGATAATTGAATTAATTTAATGCTATTCTTTGATCAAAACAGTTTTTTCAAAGAATCATTACATTCGATCGGCTATCAAACAATCCGGTAAGTGGTTTACCTTCTATATACACAATAATATGAGGCCTAACATCGAATTCTAGAAGAAAAAAAGCAGATAAGAGTGACTGCATTCTTTGTGGAAAATTCGATTGTTGTTCCAATATCGTTTAATACGAGAAATGTGAGTATTTTGGTTGGAATTTGCTGGGATATTTCCTGTTTACCCCGGCTCTGGATAAGTTGCTTGTTTCGCTTTTTGAAAATTTATTTTAACTGTCAACCACAACCAAAACATAAAGCATCTACAAGGTCCTGGAGACAGTCCTGATAGTAGTGTATATGTATGCACAGTTCGACTAATTGACCTTAGAAGACATTTTTGTTGAAATATGGTTCATCTCTCTAGGATATGTAACCTGGTTTTAGTAGAATTTCAAGCTCACTAGGATAACGCCTGAAATTTCTCGCATTTTACATTTTAAAAATCGAGTCTTGTTTGCAACCATAAATTCTCGTATCTTTGACGAATCTTGCGGTGGTGTTCAAAACTTTGAATTGGGATAGGTTTGATTTAATTTCTAAACGCCATGCAGGTTGCTCTAGGTAATATCTAATAGTTTAGTCGGGCTGAAACGGATTACATTTCGAAGTTTATCCTATTTAAAATGTATAAATGTGCTTCGATCTCTTCCGCAGCATTCGTGAACCAATATAACATTGTCTAGCTGATTTGAGGCCACCGACAATTTGTGTAGTTTCACAGAAAATTCCAAAAGAACATATCGGCTTTACCAGGCACAAAATCAAAAATATATCCATCTAACGTGTTATAATGGTATCTGTATCGTCATGCCAGCGATGCAAAATGAAAGATAATATCGCTGATAGTAGGAAATCTTTTTGATTTTGTCCCATCAGTATTAATCCAATATAATTAAAATAGGGATTACGTACTTCAAGCCTTACGCGAGGATTCGAGCATGAGGATTGCGAAATTATTTTTCCCAGAACAGCTCGAGTGTATTATTATCAAAACTTGTGTTCTATCCAAATACAAGTTATTTGTGAGTATCCCTTTATCAATGATCGGACGATCTTCTGCGTCGGATAAAATAAGAACGTAAGATTCAGTCATGCCAACAATTTTGAGACTGCCTATAATTCTTTCGTTTTAATTTTCTTAAATTAATTATGAAAACAAAAAACAATAATTTCATGTAATTTTTGTTTTCTAGTTTTTCAAAGAACTTTTTGTTAGATTAATTGTTTGAGTTTTTGAATCTAATTTAAATGTTTTAATTTTCTATGATCTTTATAATTCCAATTAATTTATTTTTTAATATTTTTGTTTTAAATTAAATTCTGAAATCATACATGTAAATCACAGAATAGATTTCTTTAAATAAATAAATAAACTAATTAATTAATTTAAATAATTTATTCTGATTTTTTTCACTTACATAATTCCTTGAGGATGATCAAGAGTTTCTGTCAGAAGCTGTCACTTGTTGTGAACCAATTTCGGCGAAACAGCGCTGGGTCCACCTCATTGACGGTAAAAGATAAAAAATTAAGTATAGGATACTTAAATTTTGCATAACTTGTCTTTGCGAAAATGGTGGTTGCCACTTCCGGTAGATGAAGTTCAGCCAGAAATGATTGGGATCACCCAATATATGGGAAACGCGTAATTTTGAAGTTTAGTTCCGATCAATTAATCCGTTTGGGCCAGAGAAGAATACAGACATTTATTCTGCACTGCACCACACAAGCATACACGCATGCACTAACACACAGAAATTTTTTTATAATCTTTTTCATTTTAATTCGGCGATATAGCAAATAATAAATCTGAATAAATCTCTACATTTGCGTAAAAGAAAGTAAAACAATTGTGAAATGTCTTAAATTAGAATTGATAATTTCAACAATTAAAATTCAATTTTCGATTCTTGACAAAAAAACGCTTTACCATTTTGAAATATTTTTAGAAAAATTCGATGTTGAAATTAAAATTTCAAATTTTTTCAAATCTATGTTTCAATCTTCAACCAGTAAAAAAATGGACAGTTGAATATGTCGTGGCCAACACACCGTCTTTCTGTTACCACAAACACATATAAATCTCGAATATACTATTCTTGATTTGGAATAATCAAAAACCATTATTCCTGCCACCTCCCTTCCTATAAAATCTGTCACTTCCAGTATACTGACTTAGGCAAAGCAGCATGAGAATATCCTATTTTATGGAAAATTTAAAGTATGAAGTTTCATCCCGATCAGTCAATCTGTATGAACTAGGCTGTACAGAGACCGAATTTTTGTGGAAAAAAGTTTTTTTTGTCAAGAATTGTAATTACCGGTTAAATTTTGAAAATGTGAGCTGGACCGGTGTTGTTGCTAAATCATTCTTTGCTGGTTCAAAATTTAATTATTAATTTTATTGAAATGTCTTAATTTTTTTAGTTTTTCGTAAACGCATAACTTTTCATCGTTATAGCAAAATAAGCAAAACTATCATTGAAGCTTATTTTTTCAGTACACAGATTTTCACAAAATTTTGCAAGAATCTCACAATTAATGAAAAAAGTTCCAAAATGCGTTTGTTTGAAATTTACAATCTCTTTGGTTTAATTGTTTTCTCGCAAATGCTATAATTTTCAACATATTTGCAAAAAACGAGAAACCTCATATGGAAGCTGCGAGACAAGGCAAATGCCTCTAGCTTCTCTTCAGCCCATACGAATTGGCTTGGATTGGATTTTAATCACAATGATTTTTAAATTAAATTGGTCAACCGGAAGGAGCAGACTTCATAAAGGAGTTTTTAGTTAAACGATAAAACTAAAATATCCTAATTAAATTTTGCCACAATACCGGTCCAGTTTAGTTTTCCAAAATTTATACGGAAAGACGATTTTCGACAAAAGGAACTATTTAAAAAAAAAAGTTCGATCCCTGTACTACTCAGACGGATTGGTTGATTCGGGTGAAACATAAGTTAGGGAGATCTTAGATTTAAGGTCAAAATTGTTTCACCGGGAGAGCAACCTTAAAAGAGCCTTTTCATTTTTTTGCGAATATTTTGAAAAGTAATAGCGTTTACGAAAAAAGATTAAAAGAAAAAGATGCTGTTAATTTACACGGAAATGACGAGTCTTGATAAATAAACTTTATTTCACCAAAATTCGGTATGCCTAGTCGGATTCACTATTCGGAATTAAACTTAATACTCAAACTTTTTCCATTAATTGTGAGATCCTTGAGAGATTTCGAGGGAATTTGTTTACTAGAAGGGGCAGCTTCATTCGGAGCTTTTTCAATTTTTGCAATTATGTTGAAAAGTTTAGCATTTACAAAAAATGATAGAGAATTAAGAAATTTAAATAAATTTATTCTCAATGAACTAGGATTTACCTTGTTGTTTTTCTGAAATTTAAGCACGGATAATGTTTTTTGGTTATACACGCCAGTTTTACCAAAAGTCCGGCAAATTAATTAATTTATTAATGGTAAAAAAAAAATCGTGTTTGGTTTTTTGGGTTTTCTGCAATTTTACAACAACAAATTCTTTCAAAAACAACATTTTTCAATGGCCCATTCTAAATTCCAAAACAAAACACTAATTTAATTTTTAAAACTAAAATTTAGAATATTTTTAAATTACTAATAGTGTCGTTATGAATGTGATTTCGGTGTTGTGTACATTGACAACAACAACAAGCAGTGAACATTTTTTTAATAATAATTTTAATTGTTTATAACTTAAATCGGTACCATACATCAGACTTTCATAACTCGATAAGAGTGTGGGTTTAGTCATTTTGAGATGGACAAAAAAATTTTTGGCCAATCTTTTATTCTCTTTTCAAAATACTCATGGTATCAGTAATTCCACAAATATTTGTTTTGATACACCTTATATTGTATAAATCAGAATCATCAAAAAATACTATTTTACTAATTTGTCAAACAAACTGCTTATTTTCATTTTGGTGACAACCTTTTTGCACCTAGAACTTTTGTACTAAGAAAGTTTTTTCTACGTAACCGTAGGAAAATAAAATTATAATTTGGAAATTTTCAAGTTTGTTCAACGATTTATAGTTGCATGCCATACAAATTTGAATAATGTGATTTCTGTTCTTGGTGTTTATTGTACGGTGTACAGTTTGGTTTATCATGAGTGATTTTTGAAAATTCGATTGAAAAATCGATTACAAGTACTAAACGTAGTCTATATGTATGTAATGTTCATTATTATTCACCGATAATAATTTTTATTTTTGAAAAATTTACATTGAATGACTACTGTTTCACTCTATAGGTACTATGTAAAATATTCTCAACATATAAAAACTTATTTCATTTTTATTATAAATCTTTTCCAAGACTTTTACCGTAAATTTTATATTAAATCATAAATCTTCAAAAAAAAAACATAACATTCTACTATATTTCATGTATTACGTTTTCTGGTTGCTCCGCTGTTATACCCCAGTTATGAATTCACATGCACTGACATTTTTATCGTAAAGCTCAATAACTATAAAAATGAGAAGGAAAAATATTTTTTTTTAACCAGACGTAAAATTCAGATTACATAAATTTATATGTACGAGTATATCACAAAATATCAAACACGAACGGTAAAAATGTGCGATTTGGCAGATTTTCAATTAAGTCTTAAAATTTAAATTATCGGTCCAGCGACGCGCACATAAAATGTGCAATTTTACTATTTTAAAATAATGTGAATTATTAGTTTCGTGTTTTGAGCGTTTGTTAAACTTTAATTTTTGCTCCAGATTTAATTTATGGTATTGGACTGATTCGATGCATGATGTGTCGAGAATGCAAGGTGAATCATTATGAAATATTAAAAACATAGCAAATACAGTTTTTTTATAGTTTTATGATCATAGTTTTATACAAAATTGCAGTGAGTTGTTTCTAATTTACCCTCAATTGCTCGTTTTTGTACAGTGTATCTATGTATAGTGAATTGCTTGCAGAGCAGGAATGCGAAATGAAAAATAATTTATTTGTTAATATTCTTTTGTCCAATTTCTATAGACGAACTAAGCCTGTAACAGTCAACACTTGACTAATAAATTTCAGTTTTAATTTCAATTTTTCATTAGTTTCAGTAGATTCCGGATCAAACTTATGCTTCTAACTCTGCTAGATCTACGCTGGTGTAGAGGTAGCCACTCTTGCGGTAATAGGCAAGAGAATAATTTTTTTTAGAATTTAAATACATTTCCACGAGTAAAATGGGTTTAAAGGGAATAGCTGCAGAAGCTTCAAAATGATTTAAAACAGCGAAACAAATTTCATTCGCCTCAAGTAAAGGCAAAATCATATACGCAAACGCGTATTTAAAAAAATTATAAATTATAAAAAATTATTATAATTGATCTTAAACAATTATTGCTGAATTATTTTGTTGCTTTAATACCACAGCTAGGTACCTAACATGATTAAAGATAGATAACTTACCAATCGATCAAAGAAGATTATTTGTTTACAGTCTCCATGTGCCATAAGGTATATGCCATTTGCAACTATAACTAGTACGTAATTTGATGGAAATAACACAAATATCTCCTCGTCTTTCAGAACAATTACCAAAATGAAGATCACTTTGTCAGTCAAACAAAATGTGTTTTTAGGTTAGGTAACAACAATATTTATGATAAAGACCATTTTGGTATAATTCAGTATTTAAATTTCTACAGGACATGATGCAGTGGTTTAAGTTTTGGCACTTGGCCCGGGAGGTGCGAGTTCGGATCCCTCCAGAGGCTAGGCGAATTTTCGTCATCAATTACGATCGGGGAGGTTAATAAATAGAACTTAGACCCTCTGAACTTGCAATGTGCTGGTAGTATACTGTAATTGTGTGAGTAGGTGAATGGGTGGGTGTGTTCATGAATAAAAAGGAGGATATTAATTTTCCTTGAAAGGACAGTAAATCCACTAGATAATTGTATGAGTCTCGCCAGAATTCCCACGGTTTTCTTATTTTGTCAAGGAGTATTTGATTGCGCAATTTTGAGCGTCTGACGGTAAAATTTGTGCATAATGTATTTTGGGAGATACTGCGGGATTTCTGACGTGATTATCTCACCAAAAATATCATAGATCCGTTTAATCTGTAGAGCATATGTGTTGCTTTAGTTTAATTGTGCAAAACAGTGCATGCCAAAAACAATTTAGTATTTATTAATGAAATCACTTAAACTAGATGAAATAAACATTCAGATAAAATTTCTTGATTTTGCCTACTCCCTTTATCAGCAAGAATCGCACATAAAAGACCCTTTCGAAAAATTTTATATTGGTGATTTCTGGAAATCCCACCTTTTATTACTTAAACTAGTTAAAATTAACAAATCAAATTTCATGATTGTGGCTACTCTCCATCGACATAATCCCACATTCAAGACCCATTAATACTTTCTATAAAATAAAAAAATGAGAATTTCGTCAATTCATTTCAAATTTTTATGATGAATTAATTAATGCATAATGGCGTGTTTTTGACAACAACAACAATTTATGGTAAAATCAATTAATCTTATCGATTTGGTTGTTATTCGCTATTTAAATGAAAATTTGAACAATTCATGCAATTTTTAACAACAACAACCGCTGTTAACAAAGACAATTATTTTTAAGGTAAATAATTTTAAAATTAAATTAATTTCAATTCAGAATTGTAATTAAAATTTGAACCATTTAAATTCAATTTTTGATTCTTTTAAAGTTCTTTAATCAGTTTAATTTCAATTCTGTTTCTAAATGTAGTTGGTAACAATATCAATTCATATTTTGATTCGTTAAAAGTTTTTGTGTATCCTGATGGCATCTTACTGCGTAATGACGTGTTTTTGTCAACAACAAATATTTTTGGTAAAGCAACTAATACCAACTACTACCATCAATTTAGTCATTATTCGGCAATTAAATAAAAATAATTCAAGTTTTGATTCTTCTTAAGCTTCACATTACGATATTGATGGCTTCGGGCGTAATCGCCTGTTTTTGACTAGGGACTGTACTAGGGACGCGTGAGATTTTATCGAGGTAAACAGAACTTCTGTTTAAAAATTAACAAACCCCGAAAATTCACGAGAAATTTGGAACATCGCAAATGTACATTAAGAAAATTAGGAAACTATTTGCGCCCAGGAAAAATCTAAAAAATAATTTTTTTAAAATGTGATTTCTTTCATTCGGATACCTCCGGAAGTGAATTTCGTTAATTTTTCGAGTTTTTCATAATAACGTAGAATTTTTTTAGCCGAATTGAATCGTATTTAGTACAAGTCACGTTATTAATACTATCAATAAATATGAATATATTTTACATGAATCATCGAAAGCTTTCTGATACCTACCGAACAAAAGGTCCCTGAATTTTCGGGTTTTTTAAAAAAACATGGACAAATTCCTAAATTTAACTGATTAATCCTACAAACAATTTAGAATATAACTAATGTAAATAATCAAAATCATTCGAGTACCTCTTGAACAAAAGTTCTTTAAAAGTCCGATCTAAAGTTTATCCAAAGTAATACTAAAAAACGAGATACGCAAATACTACAAAATTACAAACGGTTCATTATCAAAAAAAAATCGAATTTCATTGATGTTCAATCACTTCTGAACACTCTTTGAAAAGTGGCGATTTAAAATAGTGTAAATTAATGACATTAATGTATCAGACAATATTTACGTGCATAGCACAAAAGGTGCCAATTTTTGGTTCGTGACATTACGTGGCAGCCGTTCACATTAGGACTAATAAACCATTCCTTTGTCTTTAAGAGGCATGCTCATGTCATTATATTGCTGAAAACATCAGCATCGTGGCATGGCATCTTCAGCATATCCGAGCATTACCTCATTAAATATTTGGACATAAACGTCAGTAGTCCTTTTTTCTTTGATCCAATAAATAGGACCGGGCCCATACGAAGAGAAAGCACCCCACATCATAATGGATCCTCAACCATGCTTAACGGTTCTTTGGTATAATGCGGCAACTAATTTTTATTTGGTGGTCGTCGCACATAATGTCGGCCATCAGAACTGAACAGGTTAATCTTTGTTTCATCCGCCTAAATAATTTTTCTCCACTTTTCCAGATCCTAAGGGGCCTGGATTGCAGTGCATTTTGGCAAAACTTATCCGGGCTTTTACATTTTTTTTTTGATAATAAGGGAGCATGGTGGGCAACGCAAGCGTCTACGAATAGTGACATCCGAACTGTTTAAGTTGAGGTCCAGTTTTATTTCCTTCCATAAATTTATGCTTTTTGGCTGCTCTTACGATTAAAGCATTCTCTTTTTAAGATGTTCGTCTAATGCGCTTCGATTTTCGACTAGTGTCTGCGGTTTCAGAGTATTTGACACTAATTTGCGAGATCAACCGTGGATTCGTGCAATTTCTGATACCGATTTTCATTCAGATCTTAATCGATCGGCAATCTCCCTTTCTTTACGGATGTTCTATTTCATTGAACAAAATCAAATTATTTTATATTGGTTTTTGGTGATTTCTCCAAATTTACGAAAAAAAATCAATTGAACCACTATGTATTTTTTAGTCGATGATATTTCAATTATTTGCAGTAATATGTAATTGTAAATTTTCGAGAGAAATTTTTAAAAATGTTCGTAGTGTGCTATTTCATTTAATACCACTGTATCTCATATTATTGAAAAGGTTTTGAAGAATGCCGACAATTACATTATCTCAGTCCATTAATTTCGTGTGAAATAAATCATTCATGGTTGAAAGGTCTCGGAAAAGTAACAATTTTATTACCATATTTCGCGATTTTTCACTGCTAACCACTTGAGGTGGGAAAGTCGTACAGTAAATCCAAATATTAGAGTTTACAGAAAATATCCAGTCAGAGCTTTGACAATTTATTATTATCATTTATAAATGGTCTGAGCAAATTATACTTGATAAGTCACTTTTCCTTTTTAATGTAGACTAATTTCCGCTTGTATAAATCAAATCAAAGAGAACACGATTCGGAATAAGTTGTTTAAAGTGTGCAATTCATCTAACGATCTACCTTATGTGGAAATCTATAAAATAAAAGAACCTTCATCAATGCTCGTACATTAGAAAAGGCCATAATTTATATGGACAATTATTAGATTTATATTCAATTATCTGATTAGCTGTAAGAAGCAAACCAAAATCCATCAAAATTTATTCACAAAATGTTTCAAAAAGGTCAGTACGTATGGCTGCGGCAAAATAAAGTATACTAAAAACTACTAAATCACTTGAAATTTTCAAAAACATTGAGTACATGGGAGGAGTCGATTACACTGATTAAAATGTTCATATTACTCACGGCCAAGGTTATAGTTTCGCTATACGACGGTGCAAAAAAGTTATTTGAGATTTGCTCGATTTGGTTGTTTATATTTACAAAAAAAACTTTCTGGAATATTTTTGATAACTAAATTTTTGATATTTCAGGACGAACTTATGTTTCAGATGATACAATTATCCATGTTTCAGTTTCACGCTGAAAAAGCAAGCCGAACGCGCAAGCCTCTAGTTCTTGTGCAAATTTACGATTTTCTGCATGCAATATCTATATCAAAGGTCAATTCGGCGTCGCCACTGCTTCAAATCGACAATCCAAAGGGAAACTAATTTTAAATACCTTTTATTAAAAGTATGGAATTTAACCTTTTATCGAATAAGTATACGTCAAAATTTCTGTTAAGATTAAATTATTACTTTATGTATAAATCAAATCTATACTAACAAAATTTTGATAATTATGTCTAGATTTAATTATTTTATGTTTATCTATAAAAGTTTAAACTCTATTAGAACTTACGCACTGTAAACCAATTTTATTAATAAGAGTTACATATTCCATTATTATACAAGGCGGTAGGTGACCAATAACCAAATTGCCATTTCCGTAAGGGCTAACCCAATATTACAGTTTTAGATCCCTTTTATGTATGATTCGATTTTTTGGTGTACGATACATTTACAAAATATCTATTAGTGCGCTGTAACAGGACAATGATAATAATGAGGATAAAATGCCTAAGGTAACAAATAATAAAACTGACAGGGACCTATTCCAAGAACTAATTGAAGAGCCAATAAACCTTCAAGTTTCAATTAAAACAGCGGTACAGTTGAAAGACGAACTGGAGGTACTAAACAGTCTATTCATTGAGCAGTACGGGAGAGTTATCCTACAAATTGGATTGGAAAGCGAATTAAAAAGGACTAAAATGCATTTGCCGCCTATTAAAATTGAGGAACGAACCTAGGTCAAAAGTAACAAGCAAAAAGCTACTTTATTTGCTTTGAAGAAACCTTTCAACCGTTACCTAGGCAAACTGCAAATGAAAATATAATAACAATAGCAAACTTGATGGCCATAGTAAGATTACAGGAATTGAAAAATGAGGTCAAAGGGATTACGAAAATCGGTTTAAATAATCAATGCTGCCTTCAGACTAAAATATGTTCCACTACAGTGAAAGGTTACTGAAGTAATTATGATTCCTAAACAAGGTAAACCAGCAAACGACAAAAAGTCGTACAGGCCGATTTCACTACTTCCGGTGATTTCAAAATTATTTTCAAAAGTTACTGCTTAAGAGACTCAAGCCAATAATAGAGGAACGAAATTTAATTCCACCACATCAATTTGAATTTAGGGAAAATCACTCTACGATAGAATAAGTTCACAGAATAACGGACATAATAAGAAGGCGCACTTGAGAAAAAGAAAATAGGCTACAGTATCTTCTTAGATGTAGCACAAGCTTTCGACAAAGTTTGTCACCAAAGACTTGAATTTAAATAGCATCGAGATCTTCCTAAGCAGTCCTATCAAATTCTTAAATCTTACATTGTAGATAGGCATATAAGGAGAGTACTCTGAACTAAAGAGCATACCACAAGGTAACGTGCTGGATAGGACCCCATTGTATGTGGCAACTGGAAAGAGTATATCAGAAGCAACGACAAAACTTCAACAAGCAACCAACTCAGTGAGTAGCTGGACAAAGAAATGGCACATTAGCCTAAACGAAGCAAAATCGGTGCACGTAAACTTCACAAATCAGAAAGTCCCAAATGCAAATACAGCCAAATACCTTGACACGACTCTCAATTGCAATCTTAGTTGAAAAGAGCACGTTGAAAAGCAAAAATAAGAATTGAACATCAATTATAGGAAAATGTATTGGCTAATAGGTAGAAATTCTGAGCTTACAATACACAATAAATTTCTCTTATATCGGCAAATACTTAAACCAGTATGGACCTATGGTATTCAGCTTTGGGGTTGCACCAAGAAGACAAATAACAATATAGTATAACATCCGGGTTTAAAAAGTAAAATCTGTCAACACATCATACATCAAAATATCAATTGTAGCTATGTCAACAAATTGTTGCTCTAAAATTCAATTCAAAAATTTACACTTTCAGTCATTGGGTTTGAAGTAAGTTTGCTTTACGATTTCAAGAGTACAACATTTATTAGGTTAAACCAATTTTAACTTAACAATTATAAATTTAGTTTGGATGGGGTTCCCGATTATGGCAATCCTCCATTTATATTTATAACAGATAAATAAAAATGAACAGATTCTTATATTTTAATAAAAAAAATTTGGACGTATTTCGAATCTCAAAGTCAGTTCGTTAGTATTGCGAAGGAGTTCTGAAAAATTTATAAAACTGCAAATGAAGGTTGAGACGAAGAGACTTTCTTTAGCGGTTGAGTTTTCGTTACGTCAACAGATCTCTCTGTACCTGTTTACATTGGTATTGGTGACAGTAGCACATTTGCCCGCTAGTTTGGGACGGTAGGATGGGTCCTTGTCACCAGTTACATAAAGCTAGGAATGCTGCTTACTCATACGATGATTGTCAGTTGTGCATATGGATATGGAGCGACTATTTATACCAACGGCATAACTTTTAAAGGTCACAATAAATAAAATAAATGAACAGAACGCTTAATTAATTATTCACATAAATGGTAAATTACACCTCCCACGTGATACAGCCACGGGTTTTCTGTATGTGATCGATATCTTCCCTTACATGCGATATCTTGTACAAATTTGATATGCCCCCTTTAGAGATGTGTTAGCCCATTTAAATTATGCCATTCTAATGGCAAGTAAAGCTGTCCATTCAGACAACAATAGGCATATTTATGGAATAACAACGAGACATCACAAAAACGGAACTAGTAACCGCGATACGATTTCAATGATGAGACTTTTGAATTAGTTAAGAAAAGAAAAGTAAATATTTAGGCTTTAACAAGAATTACTATCATTATTTGAAAGTACAGTAACAGTACAGTTTCAATAGTCATACATTCTTACACTATAGAAATTTAAGGCGGATTCAGTGTTGTGTTCATTCATTCATTCAAACAATTTTTTCGACCAAACATATCGATCCAAAATGACGAATTTTTACTTCGGCATTTTTTCACAAGAGATGATTGGTCGATACAAATTGTTTGTATGAATGAATGGACGAATCAACGCAACACTGAATTTGCCTTTAAAATCCGCAGTTCATGATTTAGTTAGATTGTATAAATAAGATAAATATTAATAATAATAAATAAATAACTTTGATAGTAAATAATAGGATATTTTCAATAAAAAAAATAAAAAAAATTTCACGAATAAAAGAAATAAATAACCAATTATAGATAAATATAGTAATAAATGGTGTTTTTAGAGGTTCACATCTTTGAGTTGGCTACACTGTTTTGTTTTACAACCAATTTTGCGGCTGACATTTGCTTTGTCTTGTGGTTTGCCATTTCATAATAAATAGCTTCCCGCCAGAGCGACGCTTGCAAATTGTTGATTTTTTTTATCAAAATAATGGTTCTCATCGCCGAACTCATCGTGCATTACGTCCATTTTATGGTCGTCATAATCGTCCATCAGAACGGGTAATTCGGTTAACTATGGATTGTTTCCGCACAGATCCAAATCAATTAATTCGACGTCGTTCTCAGCAACTGAAGATGTGTCCAGCTGCTTTATAGAAGATTTTATCTAAAAATCTTGGTTTACGTGCTTACAAAATTAAATTTTTGCAGAAATTTGCCATTCGACCATGGCACATACCGCCAGTTAGGCCAATGGACTGAAGTACATATTGATATTAATGTTGATTTTCCAAACAAAATTTTGCTCAGCGATGAAGCTCACTTTACCCATGTTAATAGACAGAATTTCCGAATTTAGAGTGAAGATAATCCACAAGCCTTTGTCGAAACACAATTACATCCAGAGAAAATTACTGCTTGGTGCGCTTTATGGGTCGGCGTAATCATTGGCTACAGTCATTGGTGAACAGTATAAGCTGGCATAAATATTGCTGATATGTGGTTCAAACAGGACGGTGCCACATGCCACACAGCGCGGGGTTCGATTAATTTACTCAAAGAAACATTTGATGTAAGAATAATTTCACGTAATGGTCCTGTTAATTCGCCACCGAGATCGTGTGATCTAATTCAGTCAGACTATGTTCTTTAGGGATATGTTAAGTCAATGGTCTACGGCGATAAACCAGAGACGATTAAACACTTGCAACTCAACATCCGGCGAGTTTTTAGCGGGATACGGCCGTAATTGCTGCGAAGAGTGATCCAAAAATTGAACCTTCAGGTTACGCCATGTACGCGTCAGCTTCTGCGGCCACACGGCTGAAATCATATTCAAGCAATAATGGCATACAATTATTTAAAGCTAATTTATTGATTTCACTATGATGGTAAATAGAATGAGGCCTGCTTTTTTGCACAGGCACTGTTAGTGTCACAACTCAAATTCATTGACCCCTAGCACGACATATTATAAATATGGGATCCAGCAGTTTACGAATTGGTCTAACTTCATCCAGTTCATATGACCTTTAAACAATCAAATTAACTATGTGATATTGATTTTTCAAAAAAAAGTTCGGCGAAAATTTGCTGCTAACTTAATGAATGTCATTAAAATCGTAAAAGTAAATTGTGACTTAAGAAACGAATGTACTTTATGTTTCAAATTTACTATTACAATTATTTATATTGTAAACATTTAAAAAAAATTGCGTGTCCTTCAAAGGATTAGGGACGTCATTTTGCGTTTTGGCACACAAATTAATATTCACAACAACAACTATTTTAGATAAAACAACTAAATATTTACATATGTCTTCTCTATTGATTGATCATAATTCGGAATTTAAATGAAATGTTTTTAAAATCTTAAAGTATCCTTGTATCCTAATGACAATTCCTGCATAATGGCAACAATTTTGGGACATTAGCATAATTTTTTGTGACAACAACAACTATTTTTGATAAAAACGACAATATTTTCGATTTGATTATAATTGCATATGTTCTGGGGCACTTCCAACTATAGCTCCATGCAGCCTATAGTACTTACCTGGAGGATGGGTTGGCCCGCGGGTTGTGCACTCTGACAGGGGATCATTGCATCATTGCCTCCGAAATCAACCAGTGCATACAGTCTCGATATTCAACAGGACATAAATAATAGACGATTCAATTTAAAATCAATAATTGCAATTTGACTGTTGATTCAATATTTTCATTATGAAAACATTTGCTTCTATGCTTTTGTGTACACAAAATAAAATAATTTAAAGTTAATTGATTGAAATAATTTGATGGAAATATGGAAATACGAAAATATAATATTTCTTAAAAAACAAAATATTAAAATTTAAATAAAAAAATATAAACGAAAATTTAAATTAAGAAAGAAAAATTATTTTATTATATAAATTTTCCTTTGTGCTTATCTAAGACGAACGAATTCGCGTGTATACCCAGCTACAAAGAAGAAGGATAATAAGCGAATTTCCAAGAAAATCGACTAATTTAAATAACAATAATGATAATAATATGAAGTTGTTTGTCTGGATGTATAATCTTTGCTAAATGTTTTTTTCTTAAACAAATTTTTTGGCTTTTCGACGACTTATGTATAAGGCGGACGGGTATAAAGATGTATACCCCCCCTAAAACATAATTTTCATGTCAAATTTATTTGTGTGGAAAAATAATTTTTTTTTATTGCGCGATTAATCAAAATTGAATGAAGGTGTGGTGGTGGTTGGAGTTTCTGTGCGCGCGGTAGATTTAGAAATCATTAAGTCGAAAGGAAAATATGTTTCTATGTAATAAAACAAGCTGTTATGTAGATGAATTTGATTGACAAGAAAGCTGATCATTATTTTCGTTATTGACAGAATGTTAATCGTTAATCTGTTTCAAATATTTATGCTGAATTATATTAGTACTAAATTTGGATTCTAATCCGGTTATTATTTTAATAAATTTGGCAGTTTTATCAAGGATTGTTTCGCAATGCGTGGAAATGTAATTCAAATATGGGACTTACTTCATACATCGTCTTTCTACTTGAAAGGTATATGATATGATTATCTAATAGTATTAGGTTTAGGTTCACAAAGTATTTAAAATAAAAGATAAATATTTCGTTTGACGCGCGAACAGAGCTTATATTTATTGGAAACGAATGTTTAACAACTATCTCACTCTCTCTAAAGTGCTTATTAGAAGTTTGCGATGATTCTCAATTTCCCGTGATTTGTACGGGCTTGTAAATTTTCAGGTGAAAGTTCTGATTACCTCGTAAAGTTTCAGCCTCTAGTATTTTATTAGTTGTAATCATTAATAATAGTAATCCACGTAACATAGGTTTCTTAAGAAGTTGCCTTAACTTGATAAGATTTCTGGATGCGTTTTACATGTTAAAGACTTTTTTATTACCAAAAATGTCATATTTATAATTAAATTAGAATAATTTTTATTGCTCGTAAGAGTACGGAGATATTGATATTAAATGCATTACATTTGTTTCTACTCAATCAACAATAATTATTATTTTAAAATCAGGTGCATCTGGCGGTAGAGTTTTTTCAAGCTCTAAATAACTATATTGAGATGAGAATAAGATTATGTAATATTTGCGTTATTCCAGTTTTAAATTGAGTCTGACATTTTAAAGAAAGTAAGTTGATTGGCATCTAAATTAAAACACATTTTCAAAATTTGTAAGTTATCGGTAACAGGGAATCTGCCTATTAAAATGGTAGCGTGACCTTGATTCTTCAATTTTGACATGAAATTAAATTTTCTTATAACTTTTGATTCAAAGAACGCCATTTGGAATAAAATGTTTATATGCCTGGTGTTTTCTATAAAATGTTTTGAAAGCGGATGAGAACCTAACAAAAACGTTAAAGTTGTTCCAGAGGTTCTGGTTTTGGAATAAGTTTTACTTTTGCACCAGCTCTACACATACCCTTTTGTTCATCGGATCATGTAATCAGCAGTACGCACATAAGCTTGTCTTGTAATTTTGCGTACGGGTTCTTTGCTCCACCTTATGACATCCTGCTTGTG
This sequence comes from Nephrotoma guestfalica, assembly GCA_963691935.1. Lineage (NCBI taxonomy): Eukaryota > Metazoa > Arthropoda > Insecta > Diptera > Tipulidae > Nephrotoma > Nephrotoma guestfalica. The sequence goes on from OY829914.1 coordinate 240,449,410, forward strand.
AATCATATTCAATATTTTTGTTTCGTATGGACATGTGCTACTCTGTCAAATGCCACTATATCACTTATCGTGATTCCGCATCTCTCTTACATGGAACTGGATCAATAATAGCGTTATTTCTGAATTGAAGTGTCTTCTGACTATTGTAACCTGCAGCGCACACTTAAGGCATATTATTGAGAACTATGTTATTCATCAATCGTTTTGACTTTGTCAGGAAAGTTGTGACTTAGCTTTAGGCATTGCTCATAGAAACTCATGTTCAACTCAACAGACCGGTGAATAGTGTAGCAGAAGACATAAAAAGTATAAAAAAAAATTATAAAAATATAGACCACGAGAAAAATAAAATACCAACTTCAGACAGTAAACAATTAAACGTTATATTTACTATTTTACAGGTTTTATACACAAAACATTTTCAAATTAAACTTTATTTTAAAAAAATGGAAAGATTAGTTGACCAACACCCGACTATCTTTTACCTTAAATGTATACGTAGGTTTAGAACCACATGGTCCATGCTTGATTTCAAAAGTAGAAAATTGGTGGATGACAATTTGATCTTTCTTTTGTTTTTTTAAATGCTAACCTTTCAACACCTGTGCAAAAGTTGAAAAAGCTCTCATAAAAGTTTCCCATTCAATTAATGAAAAAAGTTAAAATACAATTTTTTTAAACATTATCTGAACAGGTTTGGTTCGAAATTTAATTATTCTTTTTGTTTTTGCGATTTTCGTACATGCTATAGACTTAAAATATTTTGAAAAAACGAAAAAGCTGCTATGGAAGCTCACTTTCGGTACACCGATCTCTGCCAAAAATCGCAAAGTTTCATCAAACTGTTTAAATTGGACGTAATTTTTAACCGTTAAGCTGTTAACTATATTTTTAAGAGCATTGAGCTTAACAATTTCAAAAATTAAAAGTTTCAAAGTTGTAAAGTAATTCAAAATAAAGGTGTTCATGTCAAAAGCCTCGGAAAACTCGTTTGAATATATCACCACACAGAGTTGAAAAGTTAGGAAATTTTTAGAAACTAAAAATTTAAATAGTTATGGTTAGCAAGTAGATAAAATGAAAGCTCTTGGTCAACGTTACCTCTGGAAAAAAATTTTCATATCACTTTTCATGTGGAAATTCAGGGAAAACTCGTTTGAATATATCATAAATACAATTTTTTAAAGTTTTTGAAAATTCTACCTTTAAAATGTTAAAATTGGAAAGTAATTCAAATAAAAAATCTTAGTCATGGTTACTTCTGGAACCAATTTCAAGTAACTTTGTATGTGGAAAGTCTGTGAAAACTCATTTACATAAAAATTACATAAATAATTTGAAAATTTCTAAAATAAAAAATCTTCTAAATTAGTCGTTTCAAGTGTCATGGTTGGAAAGTAGATAAAATGAAAGAACTTGATAGTGATGGTTACCTCTTGAAAACTTGAAAGCCACATTGGAAAACTCGATTGAATATATCATACATAAAAATTTAAAAATTTCTAAAAATTGAACGTCTCAAGCCTTATGGTTTGAAAGAAGTTCAAATGAAAGGTCTTAGTAACGTTTTCTCCCAAGATAACTATCATTTAAACTTTCATTTAAATTACTTGCGACAATTTTTCACTTTTTTATTTTTTAGAAATATTCAAAAAAAAATTGACATTCAAATGTGTTTTCTAGGCTCTTCACACGAAAAGTTAAATTAAATTTTTGCCAGAAATGAACATGACTAAAACATTTAAATTAATTTACTTCTCAACCATGGCACTGAAAATTTTAAATTTTTAGAAATTTTCTAATTGTGTCTACATGAAAAGTGACCTGAAATTTTTTCCAAAGGTAGCAATGGCAAAAACTTTTTATTTGAATTATGTTCCAACCATGTCATGGTATCATTAAATTGCTAGAATTGTTCTAATTTTTTATATATTCAAATGAGTTTTACCAGGCTTTCACATGAAAAGTCACTTGAAATTTTTTCTAAATGTAATAGAATTCGGAACTTTCATTTTAACTACCAATGTTATTACGCAATGTAATCTACGCGGTTGCTGACCCGTAACCGATTACGTAGATTACATAGCAATTTTTAACATTGCTGATGTCGACATACAACGTCGACAACCGAAAAGATAAAAATATAATCTTAATTTTCTCATTATTTTCGTTTTATTTGACATTAGTCCATCTGGTAAAGTTGCTTTCTAGGTAATTATCTAGTTCTTCTACCTAGAGGTCCAATAATATTTTTACATTTTGATACTAAATCGCATAAATTTTTCGTTAGTATATGAACCCATATTGATAAAACCACGTTAGAGGTAAAGATGAGTACGTAAGGTAGGTCATCTACCTTAAATACTCTCGATTAGTTTAATATAATCTCCATTTCGCTAAAAGGTTGGGTGACATTTACCAAAATAGCAATAAAAGGCTTAATTTAAAAAAAATTGTAATAGTTACGGCAAAAATCAGCAATATTACGCTTCCGTTTTAAAGAATTTATACCCAAATTTTGGCCTGAACAAACAGAAATTTTTTATATTTAGTTGTGAATTATTTTATATTTTTTGCGATAGTCGTAATAAATTAGTAATAAATTTCAGACACAGATCATAGCCTGCACTACTAAACCTTATATTTAATTAGTTTTAAAAGTAAAGTGCTAAAATTTGGAGAGCGATTTTAACAAGATTGATAACTTAGAGAGGCGAATTCCATTAAGACGCAATTGATTTATGAATAGGCAATAAATAACTAACTCCTAGGTACATGGCTCAGAGAGAACCAATAGGGTTCGAAGTATGCATTTGATTTAAAAATTATCATATAGGGTTTTTCAATAAGAGTGATATTTTCGAGCATGTTTCCACTAAATTAAGTCGTATGTCATGAATAGCACGTTCAATACTGACTTGTAAAGCTTGAAGAGAGTTTGGTTTATTGCTAAAGACCAATGACTTCAAATAACCCCACAAGAAATAGTCTAATGGTGTTAAATCACAACTTCTTGGAGGCCATTCAAAATCACAATTTCTTGAAATAATCGAATCTCCAAACTTTTCTCGCAATAATTCAATTGTTGCACTTGCTGTGTGGCACGTAGCCCCGTCTTGTTGGAACCAAATGTTGTCAAGATCAACTTCTTCCAATTTCGGCCATAAAAAGTTGGTTATCATCGATCTATACCGATCTCCAATGACAGTAACGCTGTTACCAGCTTCATTTCGAAAAAAATACGGACCGATGATTCCACCAGACCAAAAACCACACCAAACTGTCAATTTAGGTGAATGTAATGGTTTTTCATGAATAGTTTGTGGATTTTCTTTGCATCAGAATCGACAGTTTTGTTTATTTACAGCACCACTCAGATGAAAGTGAGCCTCAACGGAGAAGATGATTTTCTTAAAAAAAATCGTTATCGTTTTCAAGTTGTTACAAGGCAAAATCAGCAAATTCACGACGTTTACGGTGATCCAATGGCTTCAGTTCTTCAGTGAGAACAATTTTATACGGATGCAAACCCAAATCCTTTCTCAAATTCTGCCAGGTTGTGGTTTGAGACAGTTCCAATTCTTGAGAACGTCTTGGAATTGACAAATTGCGGTCTCCAGCAACACTTGCCTGAACGGCAGCAATATTTGCATTACTTCGAGCGAATCTTTGTCTTATTGGCACTTTGTCATAGCGAGCACAGAGTTGCAATTGGAGAACGATTATTTTGATGATAAAACTGAATAATTTGTAAACGTTGTTCTTGCGTATATCTCACCATGATGAAATTGTAAACATTTCTGAATACAATGAAACAAACAATGACAGATCATAATATATTACAAATGGTCGAAACGTCACTTAAAAATATCGAACGTCACTTACTTATCGAAATTGTGAGGGTTATTCGTGGAAATACTGTTTTAAATTATTTTCAACATTGCTAAGCCATTATTTTTTCAGGATTAGTCAAAATTAGAATACACATATCATAGAGAATGTTCTACCTCTACCTGTTCTATATGCAATCTATCTCGGTTTACAGTACAAATCGATAGTAAGGATACGTTTCAATCAATCAAAAATTATATTAATTAATTAATTACTAGAGGGTGAATTAAATTAAAAAATTTAATATAATCCTTTTCATATTTACAAAGCTTTTTATAAGGATAAAAATAATATTAATAATAAATAATTGAAGGATAGCTCAAATCCACAGGAACTAATTATAATTTATCGGTCTTTTAATCAAAGTTGTAAATTTATCGCAAAAAACAGGACGAAAAAAGATATTGTTTTTTGTTGGTCCACGATACCTGGTTTCCTCGAACAAATTCCTAATCAACCAAGAAAAAAATCATTACGCGCAAAAAAATGCCGACCAAAAATTATTAACTGTAAACCTTGAGCATATTTTTTCTCGTCTTTAATTAAAAATATTAAAATAAAAAACTAAACCGAGAACAAAAAGAAAAAAATTATATCTAATTAACCCTAAAGGATATTTCTGGGATTCCTTGTGCGGTGATGATTGAATTGATTAAAATATGGAGGGCAAAAATATTTTTATATAAAATCATAAAGTAAAACTTTTAGGGTACCGAACTGTAAAAAAAAGGTTTTTAATTGGTTGGCGGGGAAAGAAATTTTTTACCCAGGACCCTAAATGAAAATTATACCAATTCAAAATAAAATCAATCAAAATGAAATCTCTGCTGTTAGAAAAAATAAAAACATAAATAGAAAAAATAAAATCCTTGAGTCTGATTGACATCCGATCTTAATCTTCTTATAGAGGAAAAGCTTCTACACTACAGATGTAAGATCTAAATATAAAAAGCGTCCTTTTTCAAGAATTATTTATATTTTATTTAATTAGACGAAAAAAAAATTAATTTTACATTTCGCTTTCAATCTACTTCATTTTTCATTATCATTAATATCATCTTGTGCTTGTTTTATTTATGTAAACGTATTTACGAGTTTACAACACACAGTTTTTCTAATGAAAAGGAAAAACTTTAGATTTGTGTTTTTCTTTTATGCTTTTCTTGGATGTACAAGATATTTTCATTTTTTTTTCATCTGTTAAATTTGATAAATAACATCTATTTGTTTATTTATTATGAATGTGACAGGATCATTATGTAAGGACTCACATTTTTTTGTGTTGCTTGCTTTATGATTATTACTATGTATTCTGTGTATTCTTGTAGACAAAAAGAAAATGTCCCCAACCATTTTAGCCACAATGAGTAACATGTATGTATTTATGTATATTGTATATGTTGGATGTATAGAAAAGCAAAATATGTTATAAAAAATGAAGATGATTATCTTTAATAGACTTCATATTAAGAAAGCTTTCTGAAATATAAAAATGTTTCCTACACAAAAAAAAAATATAAGATGAATGCTGAAGTGAGTTCATATTTGTGTTTTACATATAAATAATAAATTATTTTCTAATGTGGGTTAATGAGATTATACATCGTCTTGTATAAAAAACCAATTTAATTTATGCTTTGTAATTTCGGTGATCGCATGGGATATATTCAGTTTAGTGACTTAACCTTAATATTTTAAATTCAGCGTTATTTATCACCAATAAATCATACAGGTCTGAAGAAATTTACATGTAAAAAATGTAATAGAGAACAGACAGCGCCATTTATTTCTACTCTCCCACAACTCTTTGGGTAGGGGGGCAGTTTATTATTCCTAAAATTAAAAATATTAAGAACGAAGAAATAATCTACCAGTTGATATTCATTTACATTTTTAATCCTATTAAACTTTATGTGTTGAGCTTACAAATCAGAAAATACACTTATGGTTTTCGGAGGTACATCCTTTCACGATACACTCGAATATCTTAATATCTATAAAGAGATAAAATGTTTAGAGCGCAACATGATTGCAAAAGTTGATCTTAACCAAATCGCGTAATGCTCTCTATCTGAAATTTATTTCAAGATGATCAATTAGCAATAAGGTAATTTACATTAGGGCTTGTAAATTTGTGAATATGGGTGTCCAATATGTTAACCAATATCTAAGCACAGTTGTAAATCAAATTTCTTAACTGCCCATAAAATTTAAATAGTGTTCGTATAGTAGTTTTGACTCAAGGGTACAATCACTTGCTGTCGCTCGGAAATGCACGATTATTTTACAGACAGGATAACGTATCGTTGTTGAATCATTTTAATTTTACGCGTTAGTTGCTGAAATGCTAGACCAAACATGAAATAATTTTGTTCACAGAAATTCTCAACACTGATGTTCCCATTTTCGAAATGTTGACGCAAAAATTGATGACAGATGTCGATGTGCTTTATGCGAGTTCGATACCTTTCAATTTTTCCAAGCTTACGAGTAATAGCACTTTCATTGTCAAACTTTTACTGTCTTCGCTGGGTTATTTCATTGTGCAGTTGTTTTAGCCATCTTGATTATATATCCGGTGCATGAAAGTCTCGAGTCTACGTCGGAAGCCCATCCAGAATCGCTGTATCCCTCCATTTCAGTAGAGCCATTTTTATCGTATCTTAATTTCATTTCCGTAGTACCCATCAGATATCTAAATATTCTTTTGACTGTCTGGCAGTGATAGGAGCAATGTTTGATATTAGATCTGCTTACATCGTTAACAGCAAATGCGATGTCTGGCCTGGCTGCCTGTGCTAGAAATAATAAGCTACACACAGCCTCCTGGTACGGCACTATTCCAACCAACGAATTATCTGCAGTAACATCTTCGACAGATAATTTTATCGAATTGTTGGTTGGCGTCCCTATCGGTTTACACTCATGCATTTTGAACCTCTTCAGTATCTCTTTGACATAACTGATCTGATCAAGCTCAATGTAATATTTTCCTTGTGTGACTTTGATTACTATGAAGTTTTGGCCTCGTCCAGGTCTTTCATACGGAATGCATATGGTTTAGGAAAGTTTATAAATTCTGCTATGCCTTTTTATCTTTATAAAAAATCAGAAAATCGTTCACATAGATTGCTATTAGCAAGATCAGATTTTCGTCGTAGTAAATACATGGGTCGGCTTGACTTCTCCTGAGGCCAAATTTCTTTAGAGAGGCATCTAATTTATTATTCCATTATCGTCTGATGTATGTGAAGTTATCCCAGAATTCTATCCCAGGAAATAAAAATATTTAATCAGGCAACACTAACATATCAATAACCAATTTTTATCAATTTTAATGAGAAAAACGAAAAATTATCAAATTTATTAAATTTGATTTGTTTATCTATAATAAAAAAATTAAAAACTAAAGTACCAAAAAACTGTAAACTTCTGAAATTCATATAGCAAAGAAAATTACAGGCAATGTTAAAAAAGTTTGATCCGTTACAAGTTCCTGCAAATGAACTCTGGGCTGGGAATTTTATTAATTTTTATATAATTTTTCGTCCCACTCGATAAATCTAAAATTATTTCGCCAAAAGTAAAAATGTCTCGGATGAAGACTACATGATTTTGAAATGTATACACTGGTAGCTAATTTTGAGTTGAATTAGAAGAAAATAGTTCCTTGGCAAGAGCCCTAAAATGAATTCTGGGCTTTGAATTTCACTGATATTATATAATTTTTCGACCAAGAGTTCATTTTCAGTGAAATTCAAAGCCCAGAGTTCATTTTCGGGATCTTGCCAAGGAACGATTTTCTTCAAATTCAACCCAAAATTAGCTACCAGTATATACATTTCAAAATCATGTAGTCCTGATCCGAGACATTTTTAGTTTTGGCGAAATAATTTTAGATTTATCGAGTGGGACGAACAATTATATAAAAATCAATGAAATTCCCAGCCCAGAGTTCATTTTCAGGAACTTGTCACGGATAAAACTCTTTTAACATTGCCTGTAGTTTTCCTTTACTATATGCATTTCAGAAGTTTACAGTTTGTTGGTACTTTAGTTTTTAATTTTTTTATTATAGATAAACAAATCAAATTTAATAAATTTGATAATTTATACGTTTTTTAAAAATTGATAAAAATTCTGGGCTGGGCTAACTTCACAAAAGAGCAAATTGGTTATTAATATGTTAGTGTTGCCTGATTAAATATTTTTATTTTCTGGGATAGGATTCTGGGGTAACTTCACATACGTTATCGTCTGGCCTGTTTCAAACCAAACATTGAGCGGTTCCACTTGAAAACACGGTTGGTCCCGACTCCGAATAATTCCGGTTGAATCATGTAAATCTCTTCATTGAGATATCCTTGCAGAAATGCTGTAATCACGTCCATTTGGTGAATTTTCAGATTTTCTCTGACAGCCAGAGCCATAAGCAATCCAATGGAAGTATACCTTACGACTGGTGAGTACATTTCTGTATAATCGATACCCATTTTTTGAGCACCACTAGACGTGCCTTATAACGTAATATAGCACCTTTAGTGTCTCTTTTGTCCTTGAAGACCCATTTGGCCTTAATCGGTTTCTTTTTTAGTGGTAAATCGACCAGAGTCCTGCTCTGAAACTGCTCTTTACTACGAGTAGTTACGCCTGGTTTTGGGATATTGTCAATATTTCCCTTGGACACGTATTTTGGCTCCTTGGGACCATCCACGACATCAACTTTGATGATGCCAACTTCATCCTCAGTCATCTCAGCATCACGTTTTCTACTATTGTCTTTGTTTGATTCATCTTCGATTGCGTTTATCTCCGCTCCAGGAGCAAAATCCGTTGATTATTATTCTTCAATTGGCGTGTTTACGTCAATCGACTCTCTAGAATTAACCAAAATACTCTCAAAAAAGTTAACGTCTCGAATCGGAAACCCTTTGTGTCGTTGTCATATTGACCCGAAAATTTTTAGACCAGTGAAAACTACCATTCTTCCACTGAACGTCTCCTCTGGCACTTGGCCATAAACTGAACTGACAGTTATATTTAGAATATGAATGTTGGATGCCTCTGCCCAGTACGTTTTTGGCAGATCGGCATCAAATAAAAGACATCTCGCCCTTTCCACGATGTTTTAGTTCATACGCACCGACACACCGTTTTGTTGAGGTGTGTATACTGTAGTCCTTTGGTGCTGTATTCCGTTAATCCGACAGAATTTTTGGAATTCGTTGGAGCAGTATTCCGTCCCATTATCAGTCCTAAAAACTTTTATTTTTCTCTCGATCTGTGTGTGTACTTAAAACCTCAGTATTTGTTTTGTTAAAATATATTTAGCTTTTTCTTTAGACATGGTCTGCATCGGTCCAATTAAATCCGAGTGCACTATATCTAAAATCTGTTTATTTCGCTATCATCATCTTTAAAGTTGATACCAATGACTGCTCTATCGCGCATTTTTTTTAATGACTGAAACTTGACGTGCCCTAATCGCCGATGCCAAGTATATGCACTCTCATTATTTTTTGGTAACATGCACATTTTTTTACTCGCGTTTAGTTTGTATACTCCATTATCAGCTCTACACTTAGCAATAATATAATTTTCGTTGTTTCTGATGATAAAACCGTTTTTATTAAAACCGACAACAAATTAGCGACTAAGTCGGGTACATGTATAGAACATCATTTACTTGTACTTTGCCTTCACTTAATTTTATCGTTGCATTTCCAACTTTATTCACATTCATTTTTGAATTGTTTGCGCTGATTATGCCCTTTGTGTTAAAATGTTTTAATTCACTAAGTATACCTTCATGTGGTGTCACATGACTCGACGCTCCGCTGCCGATATACCATAGACATACTTGTGTATTTTTGCCCGAAAATGCAACAAACGCATTTTTTTGCTAAACCAGGATTCTCCTTTTCCTTCTTTGGTTTGTCACATTCCTTTGCTATATGTTGTGTTGAACCTACAACTGCGGTTCAACGTTTCTTTTACCTTTCATGTTTTTGTTCAGCTTATTTTTTGAAAAAAAAACTTCACCGCTCACACCATTACATCTCATGTTTAGTAATTTTGTTATTAGAACGGCCGGAGTACAAGTATTTTCAGATGATTCAACATTCATGATGAACTGCTGGAAATGTTAACTTAAACCGGCTAATAAAATAGCTGTTTTCCATTCGTTGCTTATGGAGAAACCTATACCTTCAAGCTTGTTCGAACACCTTATTATCTGGTCAACATAAACCTGCATACCATCGCAATTCTCTCTTCTAGTCGAAATCAATTTTCTGAGGATGCTTATCTTTCGTGTTAACCCCTTATCTTCATACATTTTCGCTAGTTTTGTCAAAATCGCTAGTGCAGATTCACAGTATTGAATATACACATAAATATTAGGAACAACACTCAGCGATATCATAGCTTTACATTGGGCTAATTTATCCGCTTTTGTTTCGATGACTGTTTCGTCAACACAAATTGATAAATTCTTTAAAGTTATTAGATTTGTAATCCCAAATTTCCAAGTATGATAATTATCATGACCCTTGAGCTTCTCAATTTCGTATGCTTTTGACATTTTGCACTACTAGTTGTCACAGAAATAAAATGTACTCTCGCTTAACAGTTATACACCAAGGTTCAATTCACACAGAATTCTATTTTACCACTAAGGTTTAATTCACACAGCGCATACAAGAATGCGTTCAGTCACGTACATCAACAAAAAAAATTAAAACGTAATTCAATATTTTTCATTTATGCAAAAGATGAATAAGCAGTAACAACTACGCTCTGCTGCCATGTTGATAAATGAAATGTTGATAAAAGAAACGCTTTAATAAGACTGACCTCGAAATTACAATCCGCACATTAATTAAAATAATTTTCAAAAGTGACAATGAAGAAGATTTACCACCGGTGTGAAGTACTTAACGTTAATGAAAAGTGTAGCTACTCATTTTAACGAAAAGTGTAGACTCAAAGAGTGTAGATACACAAATTATCAAAAAGTGTAGCTGCAAAGAAAAAAGTTTGGAATTCGAAATGCGTGGTTTAATTAAAATTATTAAAAATAAACAAAAAATATTGAGAATCACAATATGTACTACAATAATAAATTTTAGTAATACCTTTTTAATAAAAAAAATATTTTAAAGCCTTTCTAATTCAAAAAATCATAGGAACAATGAGTGCCGAGTGTGGAATTTAGTGTCTTCAACTTGACATGGTGTTCAAAATGTGTACAAAAAATTTCAAGACAATTTGCCGCTTCCACGAAGACGCTTCCACGTGTAGCACCATATCTCCACTCACAACATGCAAATTGTCTTGAAATTTTTTGTACACATTTTAGGCACCACGCTTAGTTGAGAACACTAAATTCCACACTCAGCACTCATTGTTCCGATGATTTTTTGAATTAGAAAGACTTTAAAATAATTTTTTTATAAAAAGGGTATTACTAAAATTTATTATTGTAGTACGTATTGTGATTCTCAATATTTTTTGTTTATTTTTAATAATTTTAATTAAACCACGCATTTCGAATTCCAAACTTTTTTCTTTGCAGCTACACTTTTTGATAATTTGTGTATCTACACTCTTTGAGTCTACACTTTTCGTTAAAATGTGTAGCTACACTTTTCATTAACGTTAAGTACTTCACACCGATGATTTACCATCCAAAAAGAAAAAAAATATTGGGTTCGGCCTTATTACCTAAAACGGGACCAATCTGGATCATTCCAAAACGTTTTTCTGTTATTAAAACAAAATGATCCAGAGTTGTTTTACAACTACATGGGAATGACATCATCTCAGTTCGAAGAGCTTTTAAATTTAATTGGGCCTGCAATTATAAAACAATATTACACGCAGGTAAGAATGAGAATTTACATTTTGCTTATAACATTTCATTAACTTAGTTTATGCTATTCAGATATGTGGCAACCGGCGAATCACAAAAAAGTTTGTCAACCGCCTACAAATGTTCGCCGGCTAGCGTTCATTTTATAATTAAAGAAACCACGCTCGCCATCATCGAAAATGTTTCCAAAAAGAAATGAAAACAAATTTCTCGAAGTGGCAAAAGGATTTGAAGAGCGCTGGAATTTCCCACATTGTATTGGCGCTATATATAGATGGCAAACACATTTGTATACAGGTATTTAACTTTTCGCGCATATATGTATATAAAAACTAGCAAGAACCTAAATTTTAATTTACCTATAAGCTCCGTCGTTATAATAAAAAATTCCACTCAATTGTATTGTTAGCGATATGCGATCATAACTACGATTTTAAAATGTGTGATATAGGGGCCGCTGGAAAACAGAGGGGGTATTTTCCGAAATAGCAAGTTTGGAAAACAATTTTTTTCGAATTCATTACCGTAACTATAAATAATTCAGCAGCTAAAATAAATTATTAATAGCTTTGTATCATTTCGTTTAGGATACCACGGCCGTCGGATTTGACAATTACAATAAAAAATGTCCCATATGCATTCGTTGCGGATGAATCCTTTGGTCTGCACGAGAATATGTTAAAGCCTTATTCGAAAATTCCATTAACAATAGCCCAGAAAATTTTCAATTATAGACTGTTAAGGGCTCGTCGAATTGTTGAAGATTCATTAGGAATATTAGTAACTCGATGGAGAATATTTAGACAGCCCCGATAGCAAACGTAAGTGTTTTATGTTCTGTATTTTACTTAATTACTTTATTAAAGTAAAATTTTGCAGATTGATACAGCAGAAAAATAGTGTGCGCTTGTGTCTGCCTTCACAACTGGCTGAGACAACAATCCAGTCCCACGCCATATATTGCGGCTGATTTAGTTGTTGTGGAAAACGTGGATGGTAGAGTTAATAATGGAACTTGGCGAAGCGACATTCTATCAAATATTAAAAGTATTAATACTAAACATTTTAATGCTACCAAACAAGCTAATGAAAGCCGCGATAAATTTGCAGAATATGTTAATTCTAATAGAGCTGTACCTTGGCAAATGGACACAATTTAGTTAAAGCGCCAAAATTGTTTGATCTTACATTTAAAACTAGAATGACACCATAATCAGAAGCAATACAGGGTGGGCCAAATAATTTTTTTTTTAAACTAGTGGTTATTTTGATTATGGTAAGGGTTATGTCACTTCTGATTTGACAGAAAGCTAGTTTTATCCTTCCGCTGAACGAAAATGGTTGTGTATTTGGTTTGCTGAGTGGGTTTGCGATCGACTTGAAGAAGATGTCGATTTTGGAAAAAACATCATCTTTTCGGATAAGGCGCATTTCCATCTAAGCAGCTATGTAAACAAGCAGAATTGTCGCATTTGGGAAACGGAGAACCCGCACGAGATGGTAGAGAATCCGATGCATCCTCAACGAGTGAATGTTTGGTGCGGATTTTGGTTCGGTGGCATCATTGAGCCATTTTTCTTTGAAAGTGAGCAAGGAGCCGCCGTTACTGTCAATGGTGAGCGCTACCGCGCCATGATAAATGATTTTTTGTTCCCGGCACTTGAAGAGGAGGACATTTCAATTGATATTTTGCGCGTCTTCGAAGATCGGACTATCAGCCGAGATGCTGAGGTGGTTTGGCCGCCTCGGTGCTGTGATTTGACGCCGTTGGACTGCTATCTTTGGGGTGCCGTCAAAGATAAGTATTACGCTGATAAACCAGCAACGATTGACGCTCTGAAGAACATACTCAAGGACATACTTACTCGTACATTCAGAAGAGGTTTTGGGATGTATAATTAAGAGTCTGTATAACTAGTAGATTATAAAATATGATTTTTTTTAAATAGACAAAGTTTAGAGGAAATAGATAGGAAAACAGAAAATAAATCAAAAAATTCGCCGAATTATGTGAGTGCCTCATTTAATTAAAGTTGTTCATCTGATTGGAATTTTATTAAATTAAAATTAAATTATTTAAATCGTTTTTTATATAGAGTTTTCCAATAGGAATGATATGATATTTAAGTGACGTTTCGGCCATTTGTAATATGTCATGATTTGTCATTTTTTGTTTCATTGTATTCAGTAATGTTTACAATTTCATCATGGTGAGATATACGCAAGAACAACGTTTACAAATTATTCAGTTTTATTATCGTTCTCCAATTGCAACTTTTCGTGCGCTTTTGCCAAATTTGTGTCGTAATAACCGTCCAAGTGTGTTCGCTATTCGTCGAATTGTTGAACATTTTGAGCGTACATTTTCTTTGCATAATGTTGAAGTGCCAATAAGACAAAGATTCGCTCGAAGTAATGCAAATATTGCTGCTGTTCAGGCAAGTGTTGCTGAAGACCGCAATTTGTCGGTTCCAAGACGTACTCAAGAATTGGAAATGTCTCAAATCACAACCTGACGGATTTTCAGAAAGGATTTTGGTTTGCATCCGTATAAAATTGTTCTCACTCAAGAACTGAAGCCATTGGATCACCGTAAACGTCGTGAATTTGCTGATTTTGCATTGGAACAACTTGAAAACGATAACGATTTGTTTAAGAAAATCATCTTCTCCGACGAGGCTCACTTTCATCTAAGTGATGCAGTAAATAAACAAAACTGTCGATTCTGGTGCGAAGAAAATCCACAAATTATTCATGAAAAACCATTACATTCACTTAAATTGACAGTTTGGTGTGGTTTTTGGTCTGGTGGAATCATCGGTCCGTATTTTTTTTCGAAATAAAGCTGGTAACACCGTTACTGTCAATGGAGATCGATGATAACCAACTTTTTATGGCCGAAATTAGAAGAAGTTGATCTTGACAACATTTGCTTCCAACAAGACGGGGCTACGTGCCACACAGCAAGTGCAACAATTGAATTATTGCGAGAAAAGTTTGGAGATTCGATTATTTTAAGAAATTGTGATATTGAATGGTCACCAGGAAGTTATGATTTAACACCATTAGACTATTTCTTGTGGGGTTATTTGAAGTCATTGGTCTTTAGTAATAAACCAAACTCTCTTCAAGCTTTACAAGTCAATATTGAACGTGCTATTCATGACATACGACTTGATTTATTTGATCGAGCGTAGCTCGCCCTTATTGTTTCCCATTACTTCTTTAGTTTTGGGACATCTTCCGCTGTTATATCTGTATAAAAATAGATGAAGGTTAAAACTGGTTGGTACATTTATAAATGACGGCACTCACTTAAGGAATGGGCAATTTCCTCCCAACTCCGCGCACGCACCGTATTAATTTTGTAGTCCGGGGACATGAGGTCCCATAAACACAGATACGGCCGAACCACTTCTATAAGAACTTCTAAAATTTTAAAAATTGTAAGAATATATAACAAATCGGAGATTTCGTACTCACCTATAATTACTTCTATTTTTTTGGAATAACTCACTTTCTAAAACAAGTATGTAAGTGCATAACATAAATTAAATATTTAAAAAAAACGTATTAAAATACATTACCGTACTTAACCGGTGCATCCTCAGTTGGAGAATGCCCATTCAGGTTATTTAAAAGATATTTAGTGTTTACTATACGAATGTAGACGAATAAAATAATTTTATTTTATGTTTAAACAGGATTTATTATAATAAATTACCATACTCAACCTGCGAATCCATACTTGAAGGAGTCTGAGCCGGTAAATCCTCATCCTCGTTTAATAGATATTCGGTGTCTGCAAATACAAATTTTATATGAAAACTTAACCTAAAAACCATTTAATGATTTTTTTGGCAATATTTTATAATTAACTTTTTCAATTTATGTAATAATCACTTTATTTGTGTTCTTCTGCTTGTTGTTACAATTTTATTATTTTAACGTCTATTCGCTGATTTTTCGAATGATTTTTATTTTATTTTTGTTGCCATAAATAATATTTGCTGCTATAAAATATACTCGGGTCGAATATATTTTATGGCAGTATTTTTATAAAAAAATGCCATAAAAGCATTTGCTCAAAAAAAGACAAAAACACACGAACATTTTAATATACCAAACTCTTCTTTTTTTGCTGGCCCAACATTTTCTCATCAACTAAATCGCGCTTTAAAGTGTACAGACTGCGTGCACATTAATGTAGATACGAGCTTATATGTAAATAAATTAATTCGAGTTTCAAGTCCTTTACCACCAAATCAGTGGTAGAATAATATTCTTTTAAATAAATGCAGTCCACCCTCAATAATAATTTCAGTAATTGTGGAAAACATTTTCATGTGAACCAAATTCTCGTACGTTAACAACAAATCTGAAAAGCTAGTAATCTCTTCCATTAAACCAAAACTATAAAACCTGTATCATATACGAGTACTGTACCGTATACGATAGCAAAATGGGATAACATTTCTTTTATATTTTAATCAATTTTCCATAAATTTCCAATAATATGATTTTATCGTGTAATATGGATGACAATGTAATTAAAACTGTAAATATTCTAATTTTATGGTGCTCTCTAGGTTACCTAACTATATTTTTGTCTGTGTATGCTCAACAGCCCATATATAGTTTCAATATGTAAGGCAATTACCTATCGATATTAGGTTTAGTTTCTAATTTATTGATTTTGGGGTTCCGGTGATAACGT
This sequence comes from Nephrotoma guestfalica, assembly GCA_963691935.1. Classification (NCBI taxonomy): domain Eukaryota; kingdom Metazoa; phylum Arthropoda; class Insecta; order Diptera; family Tipulidae; genus Nephrotoma; species Nephrotoma guestfalica. Next base: position 240,465,891 of record OY829914.1, read on the forward strand.
ATTTTCAATTTTTCTACAGATTTTGAAAATTATTTAGCACAGTATCGATGGCGTTGTAATGAGGTACAGAATATAGTTAAGGTTCATCCACTGCATAAATTTTATGAAAATGAGATTACCATTTCCATTTTTGTAATTAGATAAAAGTTATCATCAGCAACAACTTTTTCACGTACATACATATTTGCATTGCATATCGTCTTTAGGGAAAATTCGAAAAATCGAATAATTTTGAGTTTGAATTTTAAACAGAAAATATTTTTAATCCAAATATAATTAGAATATCAACTTTAAAATTTAATCACAGCTTTTTGGGAATCCAAAGGACTGACTATGCTAGTACTAAATCCGCAGACAGAAAGAGATAGATAAAATTAAATCTACTTTATGCTGTGTATTTTCACTTTTTTGTGATAAATTTATTTAAATTAGAATCATGATTTTGCATAAAATTTATGATTTTTTTTTGTTTTATGTTTTCTATATTATACACACACCCAAGCCGGTGTTTGTTGCTATTTTTGTGGGAAAAATCAATCTTTAAAATAGCAACATTGTACACGGATACGTTTTATTTTAAAAATTGTTTTTGGTGTTATGTTTAAAAATACATATAATTTTATGATTTATTGATCAATTTAAATATTGACAGTATAATCACTTTGTAAATAGAAAATATTTCTGTGTGTTCTGTACTTATGGATAAAAAACAAAAACCAATCGATTGAAATTATATTTATGCCAAAATGTTTTGTATGACATTTAATCAAACAGCAGGAATGCAATTTATGTCATTTTGATAAATGGTTGACTTGGAAATATTTTAATTTAGGTTAGGTTACCCACAATATTGACCTCCAGATTCTTGCAGATTTTCAATTCGCTATATCGCCGATATCAATAAAAATTTATTTTTAAAAATCTCTGTGAGTGTAGTGCTATTCAGGCCTAGGTCTCTATATCATTTATATATTTACATGCCCAGATTTTATAAATTGGGAGGACCTCCCTCCCATGTTATACTCAAAAAAGTAACTCTGAGAAGATAAGATCGTATATTTTAGTAAAAAGGTAACTTGAATATTTTAGTTTTTCCTCAATTTAGTAGCGGGGATGTTACAGCGGTGAGCATTGAGGCTTGCTGTGAAAAATTTTGACTAGCTTCAACCTATATGGATCGCGAGAAGGAGGTTCCGCCGGATAACCTGGGTGAACTGATCCGGGAAGCAGGTCAAAAAAGTGTAGGTGTTATGTGATGCAAATGTGCATTACACAATCTGGAACACCTGGATGTGATGCAAATGCGCATTACACAATCTGGAAAAGCTGACATTAACGAGAGGGGTGAGTTATTTTTTGATTACCTATTAAATACTAACCTTTTAGTTTGCAATATTGGGCGAGAGCCAACATTTGTTGTTAAAAGTTGACAGGAGGTACTAGATGTGATCTTCGCGTCAGAAACAATGATTCATATGCTCAAGAGGCACAGAGGGTCGAGGAAGCACCCATTATCTGATCCCCGATATGTAATATATTACCTCAACGCTAAACCTGTTATGCGGAAAGCCGTCAGGAATCCCAGAAGGGCAAACTGCAACAAATATGGGGAGGTGTTGGATGAATTATTGCCGCTGGAGATCCCTGGACTTTCGGCGACAGTAGAAGAATTAGCGTGCATGGTTGAGGCGTGCTCTCTTGATAAAGCTTAGGGGCAGGCAGAAACCGACATGGTGGACCATGGAGTTCGGAACCTATCATGGGGCATCTAGAAGAGCATTTAATAAAGCCAAGAACACAAGGAAGGCTCGGTTTATGTAGCAGCATTATTTATTTATTTATTTTACAAGAATTTTGAGGACAACATTCTGTGGCCTCTTATTTTGAGCATGCAAGCTCATTTATAATAAATTGTGCCGTCCTATAGATTAAAATACATATGTTGCCAATTACTTCGTGACATTTATTGTCCGTGATCTTCAAGCTTGCCGAGTCGAGCAATAAATTTAGAACGCCTTATTTTCTTCATCGCCTTTAAAAAAAGTTCGAGTCTTTTTGTAAACTTCGTAAAGACAAAGGCATTGATGGCTCTTTACTATTTATTTGTTGATACAGAGTAATTAGTATCCAAAATAAATCGGCTAAATTTAAAAAAAAAAAATATTTAAACGGCGTAAAGAACAACCACGTCTTGTTACACAAAAGTCAAAAGCAACAAAAAATCGGGATTGGGACTCCTATAAAGAGGATCTAAGAAAGTACAAAAAAGAGTTGAGGAATGCACAAAGTTGTCTTGGTGACTCTTCTGTTGTAGAGTGGAGGAGGTATCTGAGACTTCTCGCTTTAGGAAAATTCGGTCCACTACCACAGCCAGTCCTAGTTGTTTAATTAGACCGGACGGGTCATGGACAGCTTCAAGTGGGGACTTATTGGGGCTTCTCTCGGAGACCCCTTTTCCGGGAAGCATTCATGACACGATGGAGTCTGGAGCACATCGAGGAACACCTTCAATAGATATGGAGGGCATCGTGGACAAGGAACGAATCCTGAGGGCGCTGAACGGTTTTAAGCCTTATAAATCGGCGGGCCCGGATTGGATAATACCAGCAGAGATCCAAATGAACTCAACAGCCATCCTCCCCTGGCTGGAGGTTATCTTCGGAGGATGTCTGAAACTGGTATATATTCCTAAGAAATGGAAGGAGACCAAAGTAGTCTTTAACTCGAAATCGGAAAAAAACTTACATGCTTGTCCAAAGGACCTAAGGTCTGGGACTCCAAGTTCATCCTTTCTGTTGAAAATCTGGTAGATGTAGTTATTCAAACAAAAAATGAGCCAAGAAATTGGGCAATGTCAAGCATGAGTACTGTAAGTTCGGTTGACACAGTCTTGCATGAACTAGTACGCACGAATGAGAAGTCAATTTACTCGCAGAAGTTTTGTATGGCAGCATTTTTGGACATTTTGGGTGCCTTTAATGGAGGCGACCATGGAAGGATTGTCAATTTGGAAGGCGAACTACCACCCTATAGGTTGATAAACCAGATGCTGGTAAGCAGGATTATTACCTCGGAACTAGGGGGTCCACCATTAGAAGACGGGTGGTTAGAGGAACATTGCAGGGAGGTGTAATGTTCTTCTTTCTTTGGAGTGTAGTGATGAATTTATTTCTGTTGAAACTGGAGGGAGGGGAAACAGGGGTAGTAGCTTATGTAGATGATGTAGCGATAGTTTTATCAGGCAAATATCTGAATACGATTAAGGATGTTATGCAGAATGCACTCCTGATCGTTATAAAATGGGCCAGCAAATTTGGATTAGGAGTCAACCCTTTTAAGGCGGAGGTGGTACTATTTATTAAGAAATACAAAAATTCGGGAGTCAGTCCTCCTACCATGAACGGCATTAGACTGGCTTTTGCTGACACAGCGAGATTATTGGGCATAATCTTGGACAGTAAGCACAGCTGGAAGCTTAACATTATGGAAAGGGTGAATAAAGCGAATGCAGCCATTTACTCGTGTAGAAACGCCATAGGTAAGAGATGGGGTTTGAAACCAGAGCTGGTACACTGGCTCTATACCGCAGTGGTAAGACCTTTGCTGATATACAGGGTGAGAGTGTGGTGGCCAGCTCTGAAGTTCTGTATGCTTATAAGCATTCTGAAGAAAGAATGTCCTGCTTGCTTATAAGCGGGGCGCTTAACACAACACCTACACGCGCTATAGTGGCTATGATCCACATTATTCCAATTCAATTTTTTGGTAAGTACACAGCAGCCAGTGTGACTACGAGACTCTCGGCTGTCTCTCAGTGGAAGTGTCTTCAGACGGGGCACTTGACGATAGTCAGATCGCTAAAGGAAGAATTGGCGAATCTAGATTATGTTAAATCAACGTTGTGCTTCGATAAAAATGGGTCAATACTGGAAAACGAGACAGTGCAATTTGTCAAAAACGGCTCTAAGCTAGACGGCAAGGCAGGAGCCGGAGTCTTCTGTGAGAAACTTAACGTTAATATATCTGTTCGTCTACTTGACTACTGTAGCGTACTCCAGGCTGAAGTATATGTGAGGGATATCGCAATTTATATAGACTGTCAGGTGGCGGTCAGATCACTAGGTGCAGTTTGTCTGCACCAAGTCACGGGTAGCGCTGGATTGCCGATCATCTCTTAATTAGATGAGCGAGTATTTCAGAATCCAGATACGCTGGGTTCCTGGTCACTCGGACGTCATAGAAACTGCAAGGATGATGAACTAGCTAGGTACGGTACAACTCTTCAGATGCGGCCGGAAAGGACAGGTCTGAGGAGACCTATAGCAACACTCAAATTAGTGCTCAGTAAAAAGGCACTCGTCTCGACAAATGAGAGAAGGATCAACAGTCTCACGTGCAGAATAGCAAAACAGGTTTGGCCAAAACTGGATTTGCAACGCTCCAAGGCAGCAGTTACCCTAGGGAAATGATAAATAGGATTGGTCGTAGGGATACTGAGAGGACACTGCGTTTTTGGGGAACATGCGAGAAGTTGTATGGACGAAGAGGAGGAAAAGACGCTAGATCACTTCCTATGTTCATGGCCGGCACTATTAGACAGAAGGCATAAGTACTTAGGTGTGTACGGTATGGACAGCCTAGGTATGGGTAGCTCTGGTTGGTTTCAACGGGAGCAAAGGAGAGATAGGATCCTGTGGTATCACAATGGGCCACTATTGCCCAAAGTGTGCGATAGCAAACACTCTAACCTAACCTAATTTAACTTAGTATACCTATAAAAGCATATCATTTCCGAGCAAATGACCATGAACTAAAATATTTTAAATTAAGTTTCCAACAATACTGATCCCGATCAGGTTTCCTGAAAATTTAAGCGGAAATGACGATTTTTGAGAAAAACTTGTTATTTATCACACATTTTGCCTCTGTAAAGCTTAGGCGAATTGATGTTACTTCATACTTAATTTTTTTCTTCATTAAGTATGAGACGTTGCAAATATTTTGAAAAGTTTATCGCTTATGAGAAAAATGATTATGAAGTAAATGAATATAAATTTTGCAATAATATTGGGCCAGATCAATTTTACAAAATTTAGGCCAAAGCTACGATTTTGTTAATGTACAGCCAATACCGTCTGATTATTACGAATGAAACTTCATACTTAAGATTTTTTCCATAAATTAAGAGGTCTAAGTGCTGTTTGGCCGAAATCAATGCACCGACAGTTGTAGGTGTAGCTTTCACAGTCGATTTTCGATATTTGCAACAATTTTGAAATGTGTTTACGATTTGAGATAAAATTATTAAAAAAACTGGTTCAAAATTAACTTTCAAACAAATATTTTCAGTACTTCAGATGTTTTCTTCTTTTAAATTTTACGAGAAAGGTGGATTATTGACAAAATGATCATAACTATCTTAAAATTCCTCATCTCTATAGTACATAAGGGTTGACTATTTGGAATCAAACTCCATATTAACCTTTTCTTGCAAGGATTAGAAGATCCTTGCGAAATTTGATGGAAATCTGTGTACTTTAAAATGATGTTATAAAGTTTAACATTTACAAAGGGAACAAATTATACATGACAGATTTACTCAAAAGGTTCGGTTAGTAGTATTTGGCCCTTAGAAATCAGGTGTGGTGTATTCGATACCAATTTATACATTCGTATAAATGATGGTCGGCTGTTGGCCAAAATATATTCACTGTTGAAGTTGCAAGTTGGGATGGCCATTTTGATAGAAATATATGTGCCGGTTTTTCGATAAAGGTTTCCTTCAATGAAGTTTTTTAACACGAGCCGCACATACAATCTTTGCTGCAAATGTGCGGCAAAATACCCCAACCATTTCACAGACAAATATGATAAGCCGAGTATAAATAGTGTAACCACAGTTGATAAATAAAACTGCAGTGCGCCATTTATCTACTGGATCAACCACGAACATTGTCGTCGTTCTATTTAACGTTTACTTAAGTACCGCATGTCATAGTTCCAATATCAAGACAAAATGACATCAAAATCATCACTGTTTTATAACTTCGTCTTTAAATCAAATCACCTTATTTAGGTAATTTGTGAAAGATCATAAAAACCAGGCATACGACATACCTTCTAAACGCAGGAATGCTCCATTAACTTTAACCCCGTCGGAAGTCGAACAAATTGGCGTAAACATAAAAATCAACCAAACAAATATAATCATCTACGCGGCATATATACCACCTCAATTAAATAGATTTTGTTCTTGTGCTTCCTGATCTTCCAAATATAATTTAGAATTTGAACCAGAACAAATGTGGAATCTATATTTGCGGACGCCTGGCTTGGTTTTAATTTGAACCAAATAAACACCATTGCTACAGATCATTGGATCTTGTATTGACATTGACAATTTGAAAATTTCTAATTAGTATTACTTTTGTCGTCATTACTTTTTGTCATATGATATCAATCACAAATTTTTAGGTATTGGGTTTTGTCTAAACTAATTTAATGGTAAGTTCTGAATACCTACAACCAATCAAATACAACTTTGAAAAAACATATCGCAAGGGGCTACAAAAACCTAGAAAACATCAACTATGGCAAATATATCTCAACAGTAATAATATAAACGAAAATTTTGATAAATTTAACGACATCATGCTACAAATTTTCGAACTTTATGATTTCACTCCAAAACAACTCAGAAGGACCGATTTAAACAAAAACGTACCCGTATCCCATCAGCAGAAGTGAAAAAATAGATTAAGACCCTTTTAAGCGAAGGCATCATAAGACTGCTTGATTACCTTTCAATTTTCCAATTTGGGTCGTGGAGAAAAAACTTGACACCTCTGGTATAAAAAAATACCGAATGATATAGACTTCAAAAAAATGAATGCGATCACAACATCAGACACGTATCCGACTTTGGATATAACAAATAAGATCGCAAGTCTGGGCAATTCCAAATAATTCACAACCGTTGATTTGACTTTGGGGTTCCACAACATCAGGATGAAATAGATTGATTCAAGCTCACCAGATTAACATTTGGCCTGAAGAACTTCAATTTCCAAAGGATGATTGATGACGTACTAAAATCATAAATAGGGAAAATATGCTACGTATTTGACGACATCAACGTTTTTAGCGGCACCACGAAAGGAGAACATCTACACAATGTCGAAAAGGTGTTCAATGAATTAGCTAAACCAAACTTTCGAGTCACATTATAACCAGTTCTGGAATAAATGCAGATCCGCGGAAAGTGTGAATCTCAAACCACCTGAGAAACTTAAAGAACTGAAGGGATTTCTTGGATTAACTTCATATTATAGGCGATCTATTAAGGACTTCGCAAAAATCGCAAAGCCACTCGCGAATCTTTCAAGAGAGAGGAGAACGCTCAAGTAAAAGCGAACAAATCAAGAAAAATCACTTCTAAAATGAGTACGATTTATTTGTGGACAACATTGAGACATGCACAAAATGGATATTTTTTTCAAATTATGTAAATTACACGATTTACTACAAACCACTTATTCTGTTGTGAATGAGCAGGTCTTGATCAAAATGGAATAGGTTGAATAAAGTGGATTTTTTAAAACAAATTTCACCTGTATTGAGCAACAAATAAATAAATATCATGTCGTATGATCAAAATCAATCTGAGGAACGAAGAATTTAAAGTCTTCGAACAAATGAAGGAATCACTGCCATTATCAAGCAGCGAAACAATACCAAATCCGGAAGAAGAAGATCCTTACGTCGCTGCATAATCAGAAGAAATTTTTAAATAATCCACCCAATCGTTCTTAGCTGTTACGAACATATCCTTTCTAGAATGCAATCAAAAATAAAATATATCAGCCCATCTAACGTGTTTAAACCAAAAATTAATAAACAACTGAGGGAACTTAATAATCACAAATAAAAAACCAATCGCTCAGTCAATTGGATTGGTCCGGCATAGAAATCGATTGCTGGTTCGCCGGACGCAACTGACTGGGGTACCGCACTTAACAGTCAGAATAGGATAATAGAAAACAACAACGAATAGTACAAAATAAACACAGTCATTGCCCAGAAGATCAATGAACCCTCAAACAGTACAACGAAATTTAGCCACACCTAGAGCCAAATACAGATCAATTTTGTCGAACAGACAATGTATAATTGCCTTCAATTGCTCAAGGAACAAGAAGAAACAAATAGTAAGGGTAGCCCAACTAGCCAAAGAAGACACAATAAATTCAAATTTATTGAAAACGAAAACGATTTATTGAGAAAGAAACTCTATCATACTATAATGAGATAGAAGCCATAGAACAGGCGGGGCCAATTATGCTAATGAGGAACACGATAATCCTATACGTCATCTCCATACCAAAAATAACTGGAAAGGAATTTTACCACGTAAAATTAAGGTTAAAGTTTATAGCGAAATTCAAATTAATCAACACAAAGTATAGCTCAGTTAGCAAATCCTAGAGTAACAGAAAAGTTAACCAAACAAATTAAAGAAAGATCGCTGAATAAATCAACTAATGAATTGACTCAATGCAAGATGTGAATTCTCATTTAACGAAAAGAACTAAGTGAACCTGTAAACGAGAACCATATTTTTAAATAACTTCAATGGTACCGTAAAGCTTAATAAGTCAAACAAATAGTTAGAAGGGACTTCTTGATCCAGTATCAAAAGGAACCATTGTAAATAAGGAGATGGATCTTCATCACCAAAGAGATAAAATGAACAAAAATTCTCCCACCAATGCTTCAATCGAATGTTACACAAAAAGGAGTGAAACTCTACTTGGAGCGCCTACACAATCTTCATCTAAGGAACATAGGGCTACTAGATAAGCCCGCCATAGATTATTAAACAAATATCGCAACAGACTTAGGGATAATTATAAATTATTACAATTTTAATTATAGCACGAGCGGGATATAGAAAACGGAAGAAAACCGTTTGGCTTCCGAAAGAAGGGGTCGAAGATTTTTAAGGGGGAACAAGTTAAACACAAAATACAACTATACCAGCTAGTTACGCGTCTCAACATGAAATGTGCATCTTTTAACGATTCAAATTGCTTTCTATTTAAAATAGTCTAGATAATCAAATATGTAAATGCACGTGAACTCACTAGCATATTTTTATAACATAAATAGTGTTTTGTTGATGTTTTAGAGCACAAATGTAATGTTGGTGCTCTAATTGTTATTTATAAATGTTTTTACGGGAGAATCTCTGCAAAAGCTACCTCTCTCATTTAACACGCTTTAACACTCGTTCCAGTTCTAGGAAACATAGGATTATCTTCTCTTCCAGAACTCAACGTTTTAAATGCTTCTTTCCTTCCCACAGTGAGCTAGATGTAGAACGTTTAATTTTATCTCACAGCACTTCAAGAAAAACAAATAAGTTGATTTATTAATGTAATCGGTTTGTTAAATTCAATAAGCTACGAAATTGAACCCGACATGTGAAACATGTGATAATTATTGTAAATTGAATGCCTTAGGTCATTTTATTTTCAATAAAAACTTTGACTACTATGCCCGAATTATACCACGACAAAAGTCATTTAGCAAGCTCTCCTTTATTAATATTGATAAATATATTATAAAAAGTTTAACTTTAATTTGAATTTCGCCTTTCTTCAAAAAACTAATTTTTTAATGGTTTTCAATAATCAGCATATGAATAATAATTACCAAATAATGCAGAATTATTAAATATGTGTCTCACATATCAACATATACACACCTGTATAAAAGTTGAACAACAGCAAAGTATAAGATTTTATTCCTGAAATGTATAAATCACCCCTTTTCACAAAAACCGTAAATTAAATTAAAATAGAATATTAGAAATAAATGTGTCTTTCTAGAAAACAAAACAAAGAAAAGAAGAAAAATGAAAACTCATTCATTAATTTCATCTTTAGTTTTTCTTTTCATTTTACCGTATATAATGAAATACTTTAGTAATAGTTGTATAATTATACATAATGTAAAATAATTATACTATTTGTAAGAAATTATATTTTGAGGTTTTTCACTTTTCAATTTTCCTGCATTTCTGCTTTTTCTCGTTCCCCCAAGGTCTTACATTATGTACGTATCCGAAACTTTCACCCAAACTTGAAAAGCAATTCAAATGTTCATTTCTCCTGAGAAAACCAAACTCCCAATACGAATGTTTCATTCTTTTTGTATTTGATAAACGAAAGAAAATCTCATCGGTTTACTCCTCCCACTACAGATTCAGATTACTATTAGTAAAATGGAAATGGGAGAAACACTATTGTAAAATTGTTTTTCCATTAAAAATTTATTAATTATTCAGAATATTGTAATGGAAATTATATATAGCTCATATCGTATATAGATTGCTTACTGTCTGTACCGACATTTTTCAGTTCGACCACAAATAGTGAACAAACTATAGCAAACGAAATCTATTTATTTATTTATTACATTTCATTTCAAAGATAAAAAAAAACTGTTTTTCCGTTCGTGTTGAGGTAAAAGA